>FXXK01001719.1:59156-70923 GCA_900184695.1 Betula pendula | reverse complement strand
TCTAGTTGGCTCTCTTCTCACGCCTACACCGGTTTTTTTAAAAAAAAGTTCTTATCTTTTTCTCAAACACTAGGATAACAATATTGAAATACCTTACTGACTCTTTTGACTATTTTCACCTTTAATAACTCATAATCTTATATTCTTGAAATTATTTAAGTTATTTTTTAACTCTCACTTTTCACTTTTCACTTGGCTCTTCTTGAAATTTGTTGTCTTTCACGTACCACGCTTTCTTCACGCCTCACCCTCACAAGTCATTGAAGAGCCATATTTCTTCATTGTTGCAGATTGCAGGGATCATATCTGGTGATAATATAAAAAATAATTTTTTTTTTAGGGATTTTAAAATTTTTTGGGGGTGCCATAAACCCTAACCTTATAGGTGCTTCCGCCCCTGCTTACGGAAATTATTTCTGTAAGCTAATAAAGGCCGAAATAGGAGTGTTGAACGACTAGTCGGTTATTTGCAAACATAACACTTGCAGGATATTTTAATCTATAGTAGTAGTCCTAATATGATAATTATGTGATGTACTTCATGAATTATTTTTTTGTTTGATTTAGGTTCATAACAGCAAAAGGCTGTTTTGAGACTATTGGTAGTCAGTAAATTGATTGGGTTGCTCTTGGTGGAGGCCATTTTGCAACCTATGGGATGGTCTATGTAGAGATGGTCTATTATGAGATATCAACTTAAGGGCCGGTTAGTGTTCCTCTACATCACTAAATGATCTTTTTTTCGTGCATATGCTAAAAATAAAATATTGTAGTTTTGTGGAATCATTAGAGAGAAATACAAAAAAGGGGTCCCAAATTCTTCGGTTAGTATATATGAAGAATAATTGTGATGTCTTTTTTCTGTCACCATGAAGTGATTTAGTTGTTCTCTAATTAACATAATAGTCCCATTGCAATAACGTTTAATAAAGTCTATAAGTTTTTGGGCATGACTGTTGAAAAATATGATTGTTAGGAAAATAATCGTTTTAAAAAAATTACCTTTTTTTTTTTTTAAAAAATGACAATTTTAAAAAAATGATGGTCGAAAAAATACGATTCTTAGAATTGAAATAAAGAATTAATAAACAAAAAAAGATAAAGAAAGAATAAAAAATGAAGATTTAAATGATATAGAGAAATAATAGATAATCGGATGTATGATGCATTTTAAAGCTTATTAATTAAACTAGCAAAAATGAGTTTTGGTTAGTCATTTTGACTAAAAATTTACATAAGCTAATAAGCAGAGGCGGATACAAAGGGGGGCTGCGTAGGGGCGCCCTCCCCTTAAAGTGTTTATTTTTAAAAAAATTTGTAAGACAATGCCACTCCACCCCTCTTTGTTTACCCCTTTTTCCTTTTCACACAGACCATTTCCCTCCAAATCTAATCTAACCCCTTTTCTCCAGTCTTCATCTTTTTTCTTTCTGGCTCATCCCTCTTTCCTGAATCCCTCAAAGCCTTCCAATGTTCTGGTTTGTGACCGCAGAGAAGTTTTCTCAATTCCGCGTTTGGGCCAAGAATGTTTCTTCATGTCCTTATTCTGGACCGAAAATTGCTGTTTAATGTTGAGCATGAGGGCCACAGAAAGTCTAAAGGATCTGACCGAGAATGGGTAATAAGCATAGTGAAACATTTATTACAAGGTGAGGTTCAATTGAGGGTGTGAGGAGGGAGGTGGTTATCTTGACAAATAGTGCGAATTACATCTTTTTTTAAAAGAAAGAAAAAATAAAAATGCACAACTCTTTAAGTTGCTATAAAAAAATTAAAGATTTTTATTTTTTGCCTTTTGCTTGATAAATGCTTTTCATTTGTTACCAAACCATGAATATAATATATTAATAAAATTGACACACATAGTTACAAAACAACTAAACAGTTTTTTAGTAATAACTAAAAATTTTAATACAAGTGTTTTATTTTCAATACAATTTCAAACATATATAGTTTAATAATCTAAGATTTCATTGCTGGACAAATTACAGTTTATCTATAACATATATTAATGCCAAAAATTTCAATGCTATTTCCGCTACAATTTTACTTGGGGTTGGTTTTTAAGGACAAAAATTTGAGTAAGACAAAAAAGAAGGCAAACTTTAAAAGATAAGCAATCAATTATGATGGATCATATAGTTCATATAAAGATAAATATTTTATAGTGTGAAGAACATATATGGTGTTATAAAATTTTATTTTTTAATCATATTTCATAAATAGTATAGAAAATATCTTATAATATATAAAAAATTATTTTTTTTATTGTCCCTACTAAATATCTTCCTAGTCCGCCACTGCTAAAAGAATGCTTTTCATGAGGAATCAAGAATGGTTGCGCGGCCACCTTTTGGTTAGGTGTTTTAAAAATGAATTGAAAAGTTTATTTTTACATGGATCATTGTCATTGACGTCAGAGATCAAACCATCAATTCCAAAACAAAGTCAAGATTGAGAAATTGCAGTCCCAATGTAAAGATCCACCTAAAAAAAATCGCTGTTTTACCACCATTTTTTTTTAAGTTAAAGTATGTATTTTACATCTTTTGAAAAATGATGTAAATTTACATTTCTTTATAATGATGTAATTAAAGAGATGTAAAATTACATCTCTTTAAAACAATGAATTTTACATCCCTTTGCTAAAGTTAAAAGATGTAATTTTTACATTCTCTTACCAAAGGGACGTAAATTTTCCCAAATTTAAATCTCTTGTTTCCCAAAACGATTGTAAACAATTTTTTTTTTTTTTACCCTTTCTAGAAGAATCAGGTTTAGGGGGAAATCTGAATATTTCCCCACCCCGCCTCTCTTCTCGCTCAAACCCTCACCCCCTCCCCCCCCCCCTCTTCTCTCTCTCCTGTTCGGTGCCTCCACCGTCGTGTCCTCGAACCGGTGTGCTCCTCCACCGCGGCGTCCTCCTCGAATCGCGTCATCCCCACAGCGTTCAAGGGTTTGGCGTTACGTACGGCATTGGTCTCGTTCACGCATGGGGTTGGCTTCTCCTGCAACAGCAAAAGTGTTTCACAATAATCGCCTCCTCTCTGAAGTTAAGCAACGTAAGTGTTTTTTGAGTATTTCCAATTTTTTTTCCCTGAAATGAGAAGCTAATAGTTGAATTTCCTTATTGATTTGAGTTTGTCTATCCCCTGTAACCCATCAGGGATTGCAGTGTTTGATGTATGTAGTGTTTTTTTTTTTTCTCGTAATGTTGAAAAAGGTTTTGGGTTTACGGAAAATGGAAAGGAAATTAAGATTTTAGTTTGGCTGAGCCGAACAGCTATGCATGATATTTAGGGATAAACCAAGAGCCCCTCAATTTTTGGGAAAAGATTATTTCCAATTTTTTGATTCATAATTTTTTACAACATGTCTGATCTAACATTGTAATACTTATCTCTGCATCACATTGTAATACAACTGCATTGCTTTTCTGAAATTTCAATGAGATGATGCTATATGCTTCTGGTTTTTTTCATTAATTATACTAAATGGAAATCCTTAGCCCAACCCTACCTGAGGAGGAGTGCTCTGACTCCTAGGGTAACTTAGGTACTCATCCTCCTCTCCTCAAATTATCCTTGAAAAAACTTAAAAGAGCCCCTCAGATCCTATAGGTGAATCACATATTGCTAAGGAGGGAGGACAGATAGATGTTTTATTAGTGCCTTAGTAATCCTAGGAGTTAGAATACTCTTTTTGGGGTGGACTTAGGATATGGCCCCCATTCTCCCTCTCTTTCTCAAATTATCATAGAAGAAAATAGTTATGGTGAAGATAATTAAGAACAAAGTTCATGTGTGTGTACATGCATGCATGTGCTCATATGTGGAGGTTTACATTCTTATGAATATAACACTTGATAGATCTCTATGACACTTCATAGGGTTGTGGGAAAGGGGAGGCTTCGGGGCATGACTAGGGTTTTGGGAGAGAGAGAATTGATTTCATCCAATTGTCTTTCTTTAATTACGACTTAATTAGTAATAAATGTTTTTAAGCTCAAATTTCTTTCCCAAACTTTTCTGCGCAGCTTTTACATATAGTTTTTGAACAAACTTAATTAAACTGAAAATTGGCAAAAGAAATTAACTGAAACGATTCAGGGAAAGTTCAACCATCATTGTGAATGGATTTTAACAAATGGATCTGAACCAATCATATTGCAGATCATACCCCACCCAGCCTATGAACCAAGGGAAACCAATGTGTAACACTAAGAATCGTAAGAGAGAAATAGATGAACAATAAACCTAATTTCCAACAATATTGTTGAACTTCTCAATATGAATAGCCACGGTACTTCCCCCCCCCCCCAATTAACCAGTGTCAAAGATTTCCTAGTATATTTATGGAGTACCGATTGAAAGGTTTTAACCTTCACTGGTTTAATTACTTTCATATAATTCGATTTACTCCAGGTTTTGGCTAAGTCAGCTTTGATCCCTGTGGGTAATGTGGTTAATGGGGAGGACTTGGCTGACATTCTGGGTTGCGGGGTTTCCTCTATGCCTTTGCAATATCTCGGTATGCCATTGGGGGCCAGCTTTAAGGCCAAGCCTATCTGGAATGGGGTCGTTGAGAAGATTGAGCGGCGGCTGGCTAGTTGGAAGCGGACGTACCTGTCTAAGGGGGGCAGAATTACTCTTATAAAAAGTACTCTCTCCAATTTACCTACATACTTATTGTCCTTGTTCCTTATCCCTGCCAGTGTGGCCAATCGTATTGAGAAGCTTTACCGTGACTTCCTATGGGGCGGTTTAGGGGATGAATTCAAGTTCCACCTGGTTAATTGGTCTAAGGTTTGCTCCCCTTTTTCTGAGGGAGGTTTGGGGATTCGAAACTTAAGGACTTTCAATAAGGCCCTTTTAGGGAAATGACTGTGGCGTTATGCTCATGAGAGAGAGGCTTGGTGGAGAATTGCTGTGGATGCTAAATTTGGGAGTATGAGGGGAGGGTGGTGCTCTCGTGTTCCCTCTGGGCCACATGGAGTGGGTTTATGGAAGAATATTAGGAGGGGGTGGAGTGCGCTTTTTAGTCACACCAGATTTGAGTTGGGAGATGGTTCCAAGATCAGTTTTTGGGATGATTTATGGTGTGGCGACTTGCCTCTTAGAGTGGCTTTTCCGGTCTTATATGATATAGCTTGTGAGAAGCAGGCTTTGGTGGCTGACTATTTAGACCTCTCTAGTGGCTCTCCTCATTGGGATGTTACCTTTATTCGGGCGGCTCATGATTGGGAGTTGGCTTCTGTGGCTTCCTTCTTCACTCTTTTATACTCCCATCCCCCGAGAAGGGAGGGGGAAGACAAGCTATGGTGGATTCCTTCCCGCAAAGGCAAGNATTTGAGTTGGGAGATGGTTCCAAGATCAGTTTTTGGGATGATTTATGGTGTGGCGACTTGCCTCTTAGAGTGGCTTTTCCGGTCTTATATGATATAGCTTGTGAGAAGCAGGCTTTGGTGGCTGACTATTTAGACCTCTCTAGTGGCTCTCCTCATTGGGATGTTACCTTTATTCGGGCGGCTCATGATTGGGAGTTGGCTTCTGTGGCTTCCTTCTTCACTCTTTTATACTCCCATCCCCCGAGAAGGGAGGGGGAAGACAAGCTATGGTGGATTCCTTCCCGCAAAGGCAAGTTTGATGTTAGATCCTTTTATAGGGTTCTTGTGGGCATCAATGCCCACCACTTTCCTTGGAAGAGCATTTGGAGGACCAAAGCTCCTGTGAAAGTGGCTTTCTTTGCTTGGTCGGCGGCTCTTGGGAAGATTCTTACTATGGACAACCTAAGAAAAAGACATGTCATCGTGATCGATCGATGTTGTATGTGTAAAAGGCATGGGGAGTCTGTGGACCATCTCCTTCTCCATTGTGAGGCTGCTAGCGCTTTATGGACTACCATCTTCAGCCGTTTTGGGTTATCGTGGGTCATGCCTCTTCGTGTGATAGACCTGTTTGCCTGCTGGTGGACGGGTGGTCGCTCTCAGAGTGCTGTTGTGTGGAAGATGGTGCCCTCTTGCCTCATGTGGTGTCTCTGGAGGGAACGAAATGATCGTAATTTCGAGGACCACGAAAGATCGATTGAGGAGCTCAAGTCTTTCTTTTTTCATACTCTCTTTTCTTGGACAGCTGCTTATCTAGCTCCCATAGTGATAAGCTTTAATGATTTTCTTGTATATTTTTCTTCCCCTTAATAGGCGGTCCTTTGTATACTTCCTGTGTGCCAGGACTGCGCTTTTGCGCTTTTAATGAATTGACTCTTACTTATCAAAAAAAAAATATATGTACTTTAAATATGATTAACTAAAGACTAATTAACATTCAAGAACTATTTCTCAGACTAAAAAAATAGTTAAACAGAAGTGGCATGGGAGGAAAGTTGCACATGGTAATTGAGATATTGACAAAGTATAAAACGATCGAATACTTCAGTCAAAAGATATACAGTAAGCATCCAAACTAGTGTCTGCTGGGGTGGTCCCCTACTTAGTATAAAATTAATTAATTACTTGTTAAAGCTTATTTACACTCATGATCTGCAAAATAAACTCTCACACATACATGTTCTTCTTCAATATCAAAACCATCAGTACTCCTAAGCAAAAGTACTAAATAACAGATTAAAACACCTTATATATATATATTAATCAAGCATTGTTATTAATATCAATAATAAAAATATCAAACACAAAGAAGTTGCATCAAGTGTAACATAATTATGTCAAACCTTCAATATTCGTTGTTATTTTTTTGCTCAAGCTTTAGACACGGAACAATCATTTGGCCAAGCAAGCTGCTTATGGAATGCGCTTTCACCATCCCGAGCTTCATTCTTTTCTTGGTGATCACCATTAATGGCTTCTTCTCATCTTCATCTTCACCATCATCACCATCATCACCATCGTTATAATCTAACAGTGGTTGAAGCTAATAAAAAAAATTTTAGAGCTCACTTAAGTTTTTTTTTTTTTTTCATTTTATAAAGTATACACATTCTCTCATTCTCTCTCTGATGCAATATAGTGTGACTGGTTGCATATAGTTTTTTAGTTATATGAGCACTTTATTTCTCTCTCTCTCTTTTTCAAGAAGATTATTATTATTATTATAATCTTTTTGTTCTCATATTGCAGTGATCTTGGTAATTCAAATTTAGCTGGACATCTGGTACTTGAACTTGGGAAGCTAGAGCATCTACACTATCTGTATGTTTGTTTATCTTTTCTTCAGATTTTGCACGAACATTGATTGTTTGGTTGCCTAGAAAACATGCGGTAGAAGAAAATGGAACATGTGCTGTATTTTTTATCCTATCTTTAAATAATTAATTGGATTGGTAATTCATGCTAGAGGTTCTCTCAGAACAATATTATTGGTATTAACATTTGGTTGGTTACGTGAGAGATAAAAGAAGATTTGGATTCACATGTTTAGACCTTGGTATTGGTAAAATGCATGAAATTTGAATGATTTTGTTTACCTTTTTTTTTCCTGAATTTTTCATAATAGTATTGCCGTTTTTGTCTTGAGTATGATGTCAAATATGTTTTAAACATTCATTAATGCTTTTACTTGTCTCATTATTGCAGCATGGTGTGGAAGAAGATGTAGTAAACATGGTGTGGCACTCTCCCCTTAATTTTGATCCAGCCACTCACAATATCTTTCTTGCATAATGCTCAGACTTTGACTATCTGACTTAAGCTGTTGTTTAACTTGTATAGTTAATTTTTCATGGATACTACGGTATTTTTTGTATTTTGAATATTGGTACTTAACATAACTATGCAGTAATATTGTAATTTTGTTCAATGAAATGTAATATTTTATGTTTGTCTAATAATTATGGGTGATGTGATCACGTGTTGTCAATCAAGCTTAGTTCATTTGTGATGTGAACATGTTGTGTTTATCATTTTTTTTTTTTTTAAAAAAAATCATTTTACATTGCTTTCTGTACAAAAGATGTAAAAATTTAGAAAACGATGTAAAAAAATATACATCGCCTTTTGTACAAAGGGGTGTAAAAATATTTTTTCATCCCTTTTGACAAAAGCAATGTAAAGTTTTTTGCATCCCTTTATCACTTTTGTCCAAAGGGATGTAAATCTAGTTTCGCGACCCTGACTTTTACATCGCTTTGAAAGAGATGTAAAAAGTTTTACATCTCTTATAAGCTTATAAGTGATGTTAAAAAAACAATGTAAAAGAGCTTTTTTTTTTTTTTTAATTGGTTTTCTTGTAGTGTCCCAATCCATCTTTTTGAAGGGGCGTGCATAAGTAGGAGTTTTTTTCAATCCATCTTTAAGTTACTCAAGAACTTCAGACGTAAGGCTTGTTTGGGATTGTGTTAGAGAGCTTAAAAAGTACTTTTAGTATCTAAAAAGTTGTGCCAAACAAAAAAGTTAACATGTTTGTTAAAAAATTTCAAAAGTACTTCTTTGACTTTTTACTCTAAAAATGATTAAAACGCATTTTTAAAAAAAGGTAAAAAATGAAGCTTTTGCTAAAAAGCTCTTTTTGACTTTAAAAGCTCTATTTCCAAACTCAATCTCAAACATGCCCGTAGTATGTTAACTTTCCACTGTTGCAATATTACAAACGTTCTTTATTTTTCAGCCGTTTTTTATTAACAAATTTATTACTATTCTTCAAACATTTTTACGTTAGACATTAAGGCTTGTTCGTGAGTTTTATGAAGAAAAACAAATAAACTTTAATTGATCTTTACGGTTTTGACCCTCGGTCATTAACAAATTTTTATGGCATTTGACCATTTGATTATTAACAAATTTTACGTTAAAACCATTTGGTCAAATTGTTTTTATGATTTGTTTTTAGATAACCCCATCACCATGGCCTGCACTCACGTTCATTTATATATTGAGTTCACAAAAGAGTTTGAAATATGATTCACTTCTTTTGGTTTCCAATAATGTACACTGTTGTCAAACACTTCTTCAAGCATAAAGCTATATATTATTTTATTAGCTTATATATATATATATATATATTCTTAATCTCTCGTTCACTCCGAAAAAAAAAAGGTTCATTTTGCCTTTGTATTTGGAAGTTCGTCTTTAATGAGATAGATGTTATAGTTTAATCTTGAAAGGTTGCGTGTCAAGAAACTCAATCACATTGAGTTGAATACTCCGAAAACACGAAATCAACTTTTAAGAACAACACTCTTACGTGATTTTATAGTATTGTGAAATATTTCCCCACTCTAAATTTGATCTCTTAAATTCTATCTATTTCATTGTCTATTTTCGGATTAATATTATTTTGTACAACTAGAAATTTTGCGCCATCAAAATAATTTTCCAACATCGACTTGCCATTTTCCTCACCTGGACTAAGATTTTGGAGGTTTCCTCCTCTGATATAGAGTTTCTCTAGCTTCAGAAAATTTCCAGGCAGCAGCCAACTGGGTGCTTCCATCCGAGGGCAACAGTTCAGATCCAATTTCTCTAGCGTTTCCTGACTTATGGGACCTGGCTCTGCTGCATTCTTAGATTTTGACAAATTTGTACTGGTACGTTTAATGTTGGTGGCTGATGCTGCACCCTCGTCTTGCTTAGTATGGCTGTCTTCTTTGGTCGGAAATGCTCCCGCTCCCCCAGTGATTATCAGCTTTTGAAGCTTTTTAAACTTGTAGACAGTGGCCATATCTGTATATGTGGGGAAATCGTTCCTGTTTGTGTAGATGCTCAATTTCCCCAGATTCCCCAATTCTGACAAATCTTTAAGAGTACAAGATTTCGAATTGTCACTAATTACAAACCCTTTGAGGACTTGGAGTTGAGAGAGAGTGTCAATCCCTTTGGGCATGTAATCTAACAGGTAACACTCAGATGTATCCAAGTGTGTCAGCTTCTTGAGTGAGCCTATCCCATTTGGAAGTACCTCTAGATTGTGACACGCTCTAAGATCCAAGATCCTCAAACTTAAAGAGATTACATACGGAATCAGGAAGCTCGGTAATTCTAGAAATTCCTTGAAGGCTGAAAAACCTTAGAAGCTTCATACTTTTCAACCCTTTTAGGAATTCAACGCTCTCTACTTCAATATGATGCTTAGCTGAGGTCTGCCACCTTCCCAGATAAAGAACCTTGACATTCTTAAACTTTGAGAACTCCCCCACATCGAAAACATCAGGATAAGGCTCATTTACGTTGAATATTCCTCGCAGTTTATCTGCTTCCAATTCGGGCCAGTTCCCTCTGCATCCGATCCAGTGCTGCCACTTCTCACTTTATTTTTACTTTTCGATTCACTCTTACTTTTAAACAACTCCTTATAATTATCTCCACCAACTAAACACGCCCGGTAAGAGCTCTTCCATTCGGCACTGGGATTCCCTTTGACGTCAAAATCAAAGAACTCAGCTTCTTTGGCGAGCACAATCACCGCCGAACGGATAAAAAGATTCATCTTATAACTGTCCACCACAAACCTGTGCTTCTCATTTACGGGCTCAATGCAGTCCTTCTTCGCCAGCTCTTTGAAGATTCTATCAGCAACTTCCTCGACCGACAGCGTTTTGGAGGTTCCATCAGCAGCTTTCTCAACCTGTAGGCTAACAAAGCCTTCTCCAACCCACCAATATGTCATAAACCTCTTCTTCACAATCTCATTTTCCGGAATTACAGCAAAACACAGCAAGCACATCTTTGTTCTGGGCTCAAGACTCTCATATACTAACCGAAAATCTCGGAAAGCCGAGCTATCCCCAAATTCACTGTCAGCATGTAAGACAGGCAATTCATCAACTACCTCCGAGTCATCCAAGTCGGTATCCCGTGTGTACCGATGGGCGCCAGATTCATCGGAGGACAACTTATGGGGTAACGGGATCCGGAGCTTCAACTCGATCACAATCTTGTCGAGTGCACGAAGCTTCCCTGACAGCTGCTTGGTTCGCGAGGAAACATTGGGACCACCAGGTCCCAAATCATTCAAGGAGCTGAGTTGTTGAAGAGTATTGAGGAGGCGTTTGAGGAGGTCACTTGCTTTGTTTTCGAAGCCCTTGAGATTCTTGAAGGATTGTCCTATGTAAATCAGATCTTTCCTTAACTTCTCCACGCGTTGATTGTCGTCCTGGCTAGAATGGCTGCTGCCGTTGTTGCCACTGTTTCCATTGTTGTTGCCACTGTTGCTGTTGTTGTGGTCGGGGTGGGGTTTGGTGGTGGAGTTTCTTGATTTACTGTTGCTGTTGTTGTGGTCGGGGTGGGGTTTGGTGGTGGAGTTTCTTGATTTGCTCGAGGTAGTCGACAAGCTTGGGTATAACCGAATCGTTTATCGCCGCAATTTTGAAGTCGCCGGAACCTGCGCCAGAAGACTGATCGGAAGAAGACATCGTGTTGAAAACTTTCCAAAAAGAAAAATCAGTCTGTGTGACACAAAATTTCGGAGCCAAGATCTGCCATCATTCAACGGAGATCAAAGCTGAGGTTTATAGCATTTTCCCCCAAAATAGCATCAGGGGAAAGCTGGGTTTGTTTTTTATTTTTTTTATTTTTTAATTTTTCATGCGAAAGCTGGTTAACTCCAATAATTGATACAAAGGTCCGAACAAATAAAAAAAACGTTTGTTGAAAATTCAGAAAGCGACGCATAGTAGCTCTCTCCGCGTTCGTACTATTGAGGATTGAATGGATCCGAAATAACCAAAAGGGTTGAGAGTTCGTGCATGTCCTGCCTACCATTTAAATCGTGGCAGATGCCCTACCAAAATATTTGTTGGTTATGCATTTTTAAAA
>FXXK01001719.1:43052-58675 GCA_900184695.1 Betula pendula | reverse complement strand
ATGTCTTGGCCATGTCATATTAAAACTTCTAAATAAAGTAATACTGTGTGTACGATTAAATGCTCTAAAATTTATACCATGAAATTAATGGTTCTCTCTGATATATAAACGTTTCACTTACAAAAATAAATATATATAAACGTTTCTTCCACACCTGCAGAAATCATTTATAGCTGAATAATAATATATTAGGTATCATCATCAGCTGCTTTCATAGCTAAATTAATTAGAGTACCCATTTAGTGAATGAGAATTTGTTTTTGACTGTCAATTAAAGCATAATTATGTACTTCTTAAAAAAAATAATTAAAGCATAATTATGTTTTCTTGATCAGCTCGTCCCTTTTGCCCAAAGCTTCTTATTGCAAAGCATCTATTTTTTATGCAGAATAAGTTATTTTCTTTTAAGTTTAGTGGAATCTAGGATTTTATTTTATTTTATTTTCAGGTTTTCCTAGTAATATCAGGATTTCTCCTGAACTTTAGGATTTCTATAATTTGAAATTTTCTTAAAGACTATAGGCTTCAAGTGTTTTTGACACTTTTTTCAAATACATCAACAAATAAATTAAAATATTATTTAACTAGAATTGGATTAACCATTCTAGCTTTTTAACTAGAATTGCTAAGCAAACTTCTAAAATACTCATACATGGGCTTATGCATCCTAAACCCAAAATGGATTTGAGACCCGTTTGTGAACAATTACATTGTTGCACTGATTGATCACATAAAAAAAAACAATTTTATCTCTCCCTCTCTCTTTTCCCGATTCTTCTTCTTTTCCCTCAATTTAGTTAAAAAGCAAGATTTGAATATTGGTTCAAGTGATACTAGAATTTCATTATCTCCATATATATATACAGACATTTAACTATTCTAAGTTATCTACTGTTACAAAACTGAAGAGACTCTATTCATGCTTATCTACTGTTACATAACTGAAAAGCCTTCATTAAGTCCTACGTTACCAATTGTTTACACTAATGAATAGTTATCTATTGTTACAAAATGAAGAGACTCCATTAACACCTACTTTACTATTTACAAAACTAAATAGTCATCTGCTGTTACAAAACTGAAGAGACTCATGAGGCATGGGAAATGGAATATTATTTAAACAAAATGGATATTTGAATTGAGATGAGGGAAGAACCAGTGTTTTATTTGCAGACCTCCTCCATTGCCCACTGTCACATTCTCATTTCCTTGTAGGGTTGCTGCAAAGTTTAAATTCTCAAGTTTTGAAGTTATGTGATGATTGGCATCACTGTCAATGATACCATGGCTGCTCAGTTTCAGGGACACCTTGAGTATGTGCGGCCATTGCTGCTAATTGAGAAGGGGGATGGCGACCCTGATATGAAAAATCCATCCTATGGTAGCAGTCTAGAAGCTTGATGGCTTAGCTTGCCACAAATCTGGCAAGGAACTTTATTAGTAAGGCATAAACTGAGTATGAGATGACATATTTTTACCATGTTGTGCAGGAACAAGGAAGGGTGATCCTTGCTGAGAAGAGCCCGAAAATTGTTGCATTTGCTGCTGAGGTGGGAATGGGTTGCTGATATGGCCGAGGGGATTGTCTGTTGTAAGACCTGAAACTTCTGCTTCCTGTTGGTGTACTGCTGTGATTTCTGCTTTCTGTATAAAGAAAGCAAACTGACCGCACTAGGTGGGATAGATTTTTGAGAAGCATCTAGCCAGCTATTCATAATTCAACAACTCTATTGGAAGTTGTCAAAGGAAATAGTTGTGTCTCGTGTAGAAAACTAAGGGTAGTGATGAAAGGGTATAGGAGGAATTAAGACCTCCAACCAATAGGAAATAAGGTCCTCATCATCAGACCGTCTACTAACTGCAGCAAGCTGGTCTGCCCAGCTCTTGGCAGTGAGTAGAGTAATCCAGCAGCTTTTGGAACCTTGATGGAGAGGTTTGAAGTTGACGCTTGAGATGAGAGATTCTTCGTGCGTGAGTTTGGGGAAAAATCGGTTAGATAGATGAACCCAAATTGTTTAGCAGTATGCATTCCATAGACTATGGACAAGATCCTCTCAGTGAGAGTAGAATTAAAAGCAATATAAAATTGATCCTTCTTTTGCCATATCAAAAATTCTGGTTATGGACAGATGTTGGTTTGCCCTCTATATCAAGAGTAAATTCCCAAGGGACAAGCCTCTGTGTCCATCCCGATGCTAGAAGGTCATGGGCACGAAGCACATGGAGAAATTGAGTGGTCAACTAAGTAGTTGGGACCATCGAGTTTCACAGTAAGCATCATTGGTGCGATATTTGTAAGCTAAAGTAGTAGATGCAGAAATAGTAGAGCTTGAGGAAGCCCATTGGGGATCGAAAAAAAAAAAGGGTTAGCCAATAGGCTCTGATACAAGTGGTTGGAGCATGAAGGAATTGGCATAATTGGTTGACACTGTAGGCAATGTTGGGCCTGGTAAGGGTACAATATTGTAAAGCACCGACAATATGCCTATAAGCAGAAGGGTCAGCCAATGGGTCTCTAGTAAATCAAGAAAGCTTGCCACCTGATGCGCAAGGTGTAGAGGCTGGTTTAGCACCATCCATTTTGGTCCTATATAGCAAATCAGTAACATACTTTGTTTGGGATAAAAACAAATCCTGATCACCTCGTATAACTTGAATGCCAAGAAAGTATGATAAGGGGCCCAAATCTTTAACAGCAAATTCACATTTCAACTTAGAGATAAGATGCGAAATTGCAAAAGAAGAATTGCTTGTGACAAGGATATCATCAACATAAATCAAAACAAAGACATGAACAGACTGCTGATGAAAATGAAAGAGAAAAGTATCAACAACGGAGCCCAAGAAGCCAAGGTCCATTAGAGCTTGAGATAGACGCATAAACCAAGCTCTAGGGGCTTGTTTCAAGCCATAAAGAGACTTATGAAGTCTGCACACGTGATTAGGGAAGAGAGCATCTTCAAATCCTTTCGGTTGTTCCATAAACACCTCATCTTCTAAAAAACCATGCAAAAAGGCATTAGAAATGTCCAATTGATGAATAAACCAACCAAAATGAACAGCCAATGCTAAAACCAATCGAATAGTAGCCGGCTTAATGACAGGACTAAATGTTTTGTTGAAGTCAGTACCCTCATCTTGATCAAACCCTTTAGCCACAAGTCTGGCCTTATATCTATCAATGGTACCATCTGATTTTTGCTTGAGTTTAAAGACCCATTTATTTCTGACCACTTTCTTATGAGACGGTCAAGGACATAAAGACCATGTCTGATTGGAGAGAAGGGCATTATATTCAGCACGCATAGCATCAAGCCAACACTGGTTCTTCACAGCTTGAGTATAAGTCTTGGGTTCAAACGGTAGGGTGACAGAGGTTAATGCTTGGAGAGGATATTTGGTGGAGGAGTACAATTGAAAATTCGGGAAAAGTTTTGGGGTTAAAGAGTTGGTTTGGGAACGAGTAACCATTCGAGATGGTTGCTGTTGATGTGGCTGAGTTAAGACAAGGGAACTAGGAACATTAGCTCCAGAGGTATCTGTTGGACCAAGGGAAGGACTTGACGAACTCGATTGAGTTGGTAAGGACGATAAAGCTAGATCAGATGCAAGAGAGTCAGGAGGATTCAAATTACTGTCAACCACAAAATCAGCAGATGTATCAACTGAAGATAAAGACTGATTTAAAGGAGATGATGATAAAATACCTAAAGGAGGAGAAAGTGCTATACTAGTAGGATCGTCCTTTGCAAGTTGAGGTGGAGCAGGTCTGTCTTTGGCTGGAAATTGAGATTCATCAAAGATAACATGTCTTGAAATATAGACACGATTATCTTTAGGATCAAGACACCGATAACCTTTTTGACTACTACTGTAACTGATAAAGATGCATCTTTTACTCTGAAAATCCAGTTTGTGGGACGTATATGGCCTAAGTAAAGGGTAACAAATGCAACCAAAGGTTTTTAGAAGGGAGTAGTCAGGCTGTTTTTGAAAAAGCTTGAAATAAGGTGAAACATTATCCAAGATAGCAGTTGGCATACGATTGATTAAATAAGTTGCAGTTAAGAAAGCCTCAACCCAATAGGAAGATGGAAGATTGGACTGTGCTAGAAGAGATAGACCAGTCTCATTGATATGCCGTGTTTCCTTTCAGAGATTCCATTTTGTTCAGACGTGTAAGGACATGTCAGTCTATGCAAAATTCCATTCGTGTTTGTAAAATTTTCAAAGGCTGCTGAGACATACTCTCCTCCATAATCAGTTTGTAGTTGTTTGATTTTGCAGGAGAAGAAGTTTTCAACTAAGCTTTTAAATTTGATAAAACATGAAAGAACTTCAAATTTGTGAGGTAAAGGAAACAACCAAGAAAAACGAGAATGGTCATCAATGAAAACAACATAAAATTTACAGCCACCAATTGATACAATAGGGGAAGTCCACACATCCGAGTGAATTAATTCAAGTGGATGTGTGGAGATCCGAGTAGAATCAAAGAAGGACAATTTTTTACTTTTGGACACTTGACATGAATCACATAGCTTATTAAACTTTACATAACCAGAGTAAGGTAGCAATGATTGCTGTAAGAGTCTGTGGACAACAGATTCGGCTGGGTGTCCAAGTCTAGAGTGCCAAACATCAAGAGGTGCTGTAACTCCTAGGAAAGCAGAAAAATGTGACAGAAAAGTTGCTGAAGAAAGGAAAGTGGCCTTGGACTTAAATTTATTGGACTGCAATTGCTTGAGGTAGATGGGATAAAGACCTGCTTCACTCGGCCCTTGCAAGAGGATTTCCTTGGTCAGCATATCCTTGATTATGAAACAAGTAGCAGTGAGTATAAAATAGCAATGATTGTCGTTACAAAATTTTTGTATTGACAGTAAATTGGATGAGGCATGGGGACAATGGGAATATTATTTAAACAAAATGGAGTATTTGAAATTGAGATGAGGGAAGAACCAGTGTTTGTTATTTGCAGACCTCCTCCATTGCCCACTGTCACATTCTCATTTCCTTGGTAGGGTTGCTGCAAAGTTAAATTCTCAAGTTTTGAAGTTATGTGATGATTGGCATCACTGTCAAGATACCATGGCTGCTCAGTTTCAGGGACACCTTGAGTATGTGCTGCCATTGCTGCTAATTGAGAAGGGGGATGGCGACCCTGATATGAAAAATCCATCCTATGGTAGCAGTCTAAAGCTTGATGGCTTAGCTTGCCACAAATCTGGCAAGGAACTTTATTAGTAGGCATAAACTGAGTAGGAGATGACATATTTTTACCATGTTGTGCAGGAACAAGGAAGGGTGATCCTTGCTGAGAAGAGCCCGAAAATTGTTGCATTTGCTGCTGAGGTGGGAATGGTTGCTGATATGGCCGAGGGGATTGTCTGTTGTAAGACTGAAACTTCTGCTTCCTGTTGGTGTACTGCTGTGATTTCTGCTTCTGTATAAAGAAAGCAAACTGACCGCCCTCAGGTGGGATAGATTTTTGAGAAGCATCTAGCAGCTATTCATAATTCAACAACTCTATTTGGAAGTTGTCAAAGGAAATAGTTGTGTCTCGTGTAGCAAAACTAAGGGTAGTGATGAAAGGGTGATAGGAGGAATTAAGACCTCCAACCACATAGGAAATAAGGTCCTCATCATCGACACCTCTACTAACTGCAGCAAGCTGGTCTGCCCAGCTCTTGGCAGTGAGTAGATAATCCGAGCAGCTTTTGGAACCTTGATGGAGAGTTTGAAGTTGACGCTTGAGATGAGAGATTCTCGTGCGTGAGTTTGGGGAAAATCGGTTAGATAGATGAACCCAAACTTGTTTAGCAGTATGCATTCCATAGACTATGGACAAGATCCTCTCAGTGAGAGTAGAATTAAAAAGCAATATAAATTGATCCTTCTTTTGCCATATCAAAAATTCTGGATTATGGACAGATGTTGGTTTGCCCTCTATATCAAGAGTAAATTCCAAGGGACAAGCCTCTGTGCCATCCACGATGCCTAGAAGGTCATGGGCACGAAGCACATGGAGAAATTGAGTGGTCCAACTTAAGTAGTTGGGACCATCGAGTTTAGTAAGCATCATTGGTGCGATATTTGGTAAGCTAAAGTAGGTAGATGCAGAAATAGTAGAGCTTGAGGAAGCCATTGGGATCGAAAAAAAAAAAAAGGGTTAGCCAATAGGCTCTGATACCAAGTTAAAAAGCAAGATTTGAATATTGATTCAAGTGATACCAGAATTTCATTATCTCCATGTATATATACAGACATTTAACTATTCTAAGTTATCTACTGTTACAAAACTGAAGAGACTCTATTCATGCCTATCTACTGTTGCATAACTGAAAAGTCTTCATTAAGTCCTACATTACCAATTGTTTACACTAAAGAATAGTTATCTATTGTTACAAAATGAAGAGACTCCATTAACACCTACTTTACTATTTACAAAACTAAATAGTCATCTGCTGTTACAAAACTGAAGAGACTCTATTCATGCCTAAATTAGCCTTTGCTGCTGATGTGGAATCCATAGAATTCATATGGCTAACACATTTCACTTTGTCTGCCGCCTCTCTCTCGTATGCCGAAGGTCTCTCACGAAAATCCTCCATTGTTTACGCTGAAGGTCTTTCAGCAAGCATGAAGGTCTCTCTTTTTGCTTCTCTCCCAGTAGCTGAAGATGCGCCTCTCTCTGTAACTGAAGGAATTGACATCTCCCTCTCAGCAAGTAGGAAGTGGCCTCTCTCTCTCTCAGCCTCCTTCTCTTAGTCGATTAAGGTAATCGCTCAGTCGCTCTGGGTTTTCGCTTTAATTTTTTTTTCCTCTCTTCTTTGGGTTGGGTCACGAGCAAAAACCCTACCCTGTTTCCCTTTCTTCGAAACCCATCCCTTCCCCAGTTTCCCCTTCTTTGAAACCCATCCCAGCCCCTTTCTTCAATTGATTTTCTATTGTTTTGGGAATTGTTTCTAATAATGCTTTATAGCAAAAGGTGTGCGTATTGGGTTGGTGTAACTGTGTTGTTTGGTAGCCAGTTTGACATTACATCCCACCTCTGTTGTGAAGGAAAAATCGATGGATGTAATAGATGAAAAATAATTTTTCCGTTTTATGAGTTTGATTTTTTGAGCACTCTTAATCAAGTTGGATTGTTGTTTTATTTTTTCTAATCTATATTACTCTGAACAATTGAGATGAAAATTAGTTTGGTGTGTAGCTTTGGATTTAGTGACCAAACCCATGTTTATGTTTGCTTGGAAACTAATGCAAGAACATTACTGTTGAGCGCTGCTCACTTCCAAATTGCCTGACCCTAGTCACCTCTAAAGACTAAAATCATACTTCATATACATGTTTTTGGCTTGAATTTTTGGGTTTTTTTTTTTTTTTTCACATATGTGCAATTCGCTGATCTCCGTTGCCTTTCTACAACAATGTGGAGCTACTTCTTATGTTTATCATTTGGTGATATGTGAAGTACGAGATCCTGTCTGGTTAGTATGTAGGTAGAAGTGGTAGTTTAATGAAAAATGCTCAAAAGTTTTTTGCATTTGTGATATGAGTACGAGATACTTTTTTTTTTTTTTTTTATAAAGTGGTTTACATTATATTCCATGATTCTTGTGTATGCTATTGAGATAAGTAGTTGATTGATTGTTATTGATTTTGAATGGAGAGAGATTTTTTATGCAGACATGGTCACCCAAAGGATCTCTTGTGTGGTGACAATGTTTGTATGTCCTAAACAAAAATCGTATGATCACCATATCTCAAATAGGTCACCTTAAACAAAAGTCTTATCCATAACATTTGAAATGTATTTGAATTCAAACTACATGATCACTAGCAGATGAGGTGTGCTAGTGATCTGTTGCTGCATAATCAAATTAGTCTTTATCTTCTACTGTTGTTGGTTGTTGATTTGATACAGCTGTTGAGATCTGGTGATCCACGTGTGTGCAATTTGATCCCTTAAAGGATGTAGATGACGGTAGGACTAAGGAATTTATAGCTGCAACAATTCCTCTTAACAAACTAGAACGTATGGAACTTCTTATTGCAGCATTTTACTACTTCTTATTCCACCTTATTTTTCTTCTATATTCATACCGTGCACTCCCTTTAGAAGCAGAGGATGACACCTGAGATAGCAGGTTGAGCAATCTTTGCTAGGGAATTTACAGACGTTGGCACATGCGATAGCAGAGGATGTGGAAGACTTGCAATCGGTGGAATCCATGACCATCCATGGAACCCTTGGGCCAGGTACTTTTAGAATCCATGCATGTGTCATCATCTTTATTTTTCTTATCCTAGTCTGCTGGACATGTTAAATGTGCTCTTAAAGAACTGTTCTCATTTATTTGCTTCAATCCATATTTTATGATCCTAATTTCCATTTATACTACATTACTATCTTAGTTGTTGTTCTGGATGTCAAGTAGGCTTTACTGGCAAGAAAAATGAAATTAAGGGCCTCTTGTTCCCTTGGAACCATTTTTTCAAAGGATAATTAGTCGGTTATTTGCAAACATAACACTTGCAGGATATTTTAATCTATAATAGTAGTCCTAATATGATGATTATGTGATGTACTTCATGAATTATTTTTTTGTTTGATTCAGGTTCAGAACAGCAAAAGTCTGTTTTGAGACNTACTATCTTAGTTGTTGTTCTGGATGTCAAGTAGGCTTTACTGGCAAGAAAAATGAAATTAAGGGCCTCTTGTTCCCTTGGAACCATTTTTTCAAAGGATAATTAGTCGGTTATTTGCAAACATAACACTTGCAGGATATTTTAATCTATAATAGTAGTCCTAATATGATGATTATGTGATGTACTTCATGAATTATTTTTTTGTTTGATTCAGGTTCAGAACAGCAAAAGTCTGTTTTGAGACTATTGGCAGTCAATAAGTTGATTAACCATGTAGTTGGGAGATTATCTCAAAAAAAAAAAAAAATAACATGGAGTCGGGGGATGCTCTGAGTGGGTTGCTCTTGGTGGATGCCATTTTTCAACCTATGGGATGGTCCATACAGAGATGGTCTAGTATGAGATATCAACTTAAGGACCAGTTAGTGTTCCTCTGCATCACTAAATGATCTTTATTCGTGCATATGCTTAAAATAAAATATTGGAGTTTTGTGGAATCATTAGAGAGAAATAGAAAAAAGGGGTCCCAAATTCTTCAACGTTAGTATTTATGAAGAATAATTGTGACGTCATTTTTCTGTCACTATGAAGTGATTTAGTTGTTCTTTAATTAACATAATAATTCCATTACAATAGTGTTTAATGAAGTCCGTAAGTTCTTGTGCATGACTATCTGTTAGAAAAGTAATCGTTTTAAAAAAAGTACTTTTTTTTTTAAAAAATTTTTATAAAAAAATGATTATTTGAAAAAAATGATCGGCGAAAAAATACGATTTTTAGAATTAAAATAAAGAAAAAATAAAAAATAAATATTTAAATGATATAGATAAAAAATAAATAATCGAATGTATGGTGCCTTTTAAAATTCATTAGCTAAACTAGTAAAAATGGGTTTTGGTTAGCTATTTTGGCTAAAAATTTACATAAGCCAATGAGTGTGATCTTAATGGAGAAGATCAAGAGTGGTTGCGCAGCCAACTTATTTGGTCGGGGTGTTTTGAAAATGAGATTGAAAAGTTTCTTTTTTACATGGATCATTGTCCATTGGCGTAGCAGAGATCAGACCATCCATTCCAAAACAAAAGTCAAGATTGAGAGAATTGCAGTCCCATTGTAAGGGATTCCAATCCATCTTTTTGAAAGGGTGTGTGTTGACAGGAGTTTTTTCCAATCCATCTTTTAAGTTACTCAAGAACTTCAGACGTCGTATGTTAACTTTCCACTTGCCATTTTCCTCACCTGGACTTAGATTTTGGAGGTTTCCTCCTCTGATGTAGAGTTTCTCTAACTTCGGAAAATTTACAGGCAGCAGCCAACTGGGTGCTTCCATCCGAGGGCAACTCTTCAGATCCAATTTCTCTAGCGTTTCCTGACTTATGGGACCTGGCTCTGCTGCATTCTTGCTTAGTATGGCTGTCTTCTTTGGTTGGAAATGCTCCCGCTCCCCAAGTGATTATCAGCTTTTCAAGCTTTTTAAACTTGTAGACAGTGGTCATATCTGTATCTGTGGGGAAATCGTTCCTGTTTGTGTAGATGCTCAATTTCCCCAGATTCCCCAATTCTGACAAATCTTTAAGAGTACAAGATTTCGAATTGTCACGACAAACCCTTTGAGGACTTGGAGTTGAGAGAGAGTGCCAATCCCTTTGGGCATGTAATCTAGCAGGTAACACTCACATGTATCCAAGTGTGTCAGCTTCTTGATTAAGCCTATACCATTTGGAAGTACCTCTAGACTGTGACACGCTCTAAGATCCAAGATCCTCAAATTTAAGAGATTACTTACGGAATCAGAAAGCTTGGCAATTCTAGAAATTCCTTGACGGCTGAAGAACCTTAGAAGCTTCGTACTTTTCAACCCTTTTAGGAATTCAACGCTCTCTACTTCAATATGATGCTTAGCTGAGGTCTGCCACCTTCCTAGATAAAGAACCTTGACATTCTTCAACTTTGAGAATCACTCCAATTCGAAAACATCAGGATAAGGCTCATTCTCGTTGAATATTCCTTGCAGTTTCTCTGCTTCCAATCCAGGGCCAGTTCTCTCTGCATCCGATCCAGTGCCACTTTCACTTCATTTTTAATTTTCGATTTGCTCTTAGTACTTTTAAATAACTCCTGATAATCAAATCCATGACCTAAACACGCCCGGTAAGAGCTCTTCCATTTGGCACTGAGATTCCCTTTGTCGTCAAAATCAAAGAACCCAGCTTCTCTGGAAATCACAATCACCGCCGAACGGATTAAAGGACTCATCTTATAACTGTCCACGACAAACCTGTGCTTGACCCGCGGAGAGAAGGCTGACCCAGTCTATTTCTGGGTCTAAATTATTAGGAGGGTGCATTGAGGAGGAGGATGATGGAAGGGAGGACGTGAAGAGGAAGGGAGGGTTTTGGTTTTGGCCTTCCATTGATGATGATGATAGTTGATAGAGGAAATGGTTCCACCATCAGCTTCCTCAACCTGTGGACTAACAAAGCCTTCTCCAACCCACCGATATGTCATAAACCTCTTCTTCACAATCTCATTTTCCGGAATTGCAGCAAAACACAGCAAGCACAGCTTTGTTCTGAGCTCAAGACTCTCATATACTAACTGAAAATCTCGGAAAGCTGAGCTATCCGCAAATCCCTTGTCAACATGTAAGGTGGCCAATTCATCAACCACCTGAGTCATCAAAGTCGGTGCCATCCCGTGGGTACCGATGGGCGCCGAATTCATCGGGGGACAACTTATGGGTAATGGGATCCGGAGCTTCAACTCGATCACAATCTTGTTGAGCGCGCAAAGCTTGCCTGAGAGTTACTTGGCTTGCGAAGAAACATTGGGACGACCTTGAGATTCTTGAGAGTTGAGTTGTTGAAGAGCATTGAGAAGGTCAATGGCACGTGTTAGAATATACAGAAAATATATTATGTTTTTCGTATATTCTATATTTGATTGATATTGAATATTTTCTATTTAGGGTTGATTGTAATCAAATTTGAGAGATTATCATACTTGTATTTACTTTATACCCTATAAATAAAGACTTTTGTATTGTAGACAATTAAGTGAATGAGCATAATGTAGTCCTAAGGGCCTTTCAGAATGGTGGATGTAGGTGTCTAATATCAAACTACTCATAATTCTTTGTGTCTCTTTCTCTCTTTTGCTTCCGCTATTATTTTTATATTTTATTATTCCGCACAAATTTTAACATGTTATTAGAGTCAAAGGTCCTAAGTTTGAACCTTGACTCCGTCGTTTACCTCTAATTTTAATTAAATATTCTACGTGTTGGGTCTCACCTATTAAAAAGAGAGTTTGAGCCCACACGTGAAGGAGAGTATTAAAGTATTAATTAAATAATTAAATTTACTTCTTTTTATCAGCTGGACAAGTGGTTATTTAACAATACGATTGATGAGGCTACTTGCTTTGCCCTCGAAGCCCTTGAGATTCTCGAAGGATTCTCCTATGTAAATAAGATCTTTCCTTAACTTCTCCACTTGGTTATCCGCGCTCTGATTGTCATCCTGGCTAGAATGGTTGCTACCGTTGTTGCCACTGTTGCTGCTGTTGTTGTTAGGTCGGGTTTGGGAGAGCAACTCCTTCATTTGCTCCACGTCCTCGACAAGCTTGGATATAACCGAATCGTTTATGTCCGCAACTTTGTCGTTGACGGAACCTGCGCCAGAAGACTGATAAGAAGAGACATCGTGTTGAAAACTTTCCGAAAAGAAATATCAGTCTGTGTGACACAAAATTTTGGAGCCAAGATCTGTCATCATTCAACGGAGATCAAAGCTGATGTTTATAGCCTTTTCCTGCAAAATGAAGAATTAAGCATTAGGGGGAAGCTTTGGTATTTATTTATTTTAAAATTTATTTATATTATTCTATGCGAAAGCTGGTTAACTCTAATAATTTATTTGTGTGAGACCCACAAATTCAATGGTGATGGTGATATTTGAGAGGATGAGAAAATGATTTTAGTAAATTTTTTAGCATTTCCCTTAATATAAAGGTCCAAACAAAAAATAGTTTGTTGAAAAGTCAGAAAGCTACGCATAGCCGTCTCCGCGTTCGTACTATTGAGTAGTATGTATCGGGATCCACAATAGGGCGAGAGAGCAAACACATATGCTATAAAAGTTACAAGCATACACTTAAGAATGTACATGCAGAGCGGTTATTAACTGCTAATCGCTAACTACATAACCGTAAATAATCACAACCAAATAACTGGAAATCCGTTTAGGCCGATTGCGGTTATAAGTTATAGGGATCGACAAAATCGATTAATAACTGGATAATCGATAACTGGTTTTTTAATATATTATATATATTAAAAATGTATAAAAATTAATAATAATTATAACCTAAAACTGAAATAATATTTTTTTGTAAATGTTGAATTGATGTGCTGTAAAACTCACCAAACTGTTTGGCTTATGCTTATGTGCAAATGCAGAACCACCGTTTTCAGCCACTCCCAAACAGTGGTGGTATGCGCCTATGTGGCAACTGCCAGCCTATTGGTGGGGTGCTCGGCTCACTGAGGGGTGCTCTTTCAAGAAGAAGGCGGACTGACGGTGCTCTGAGGTTTTTTTTTTTTTTGCTTAGTTTCAATTTGTTACTAACTCTATGATTGAAATGAGCCCATCATCTTGATTTACCTTTTACGATTCTCCAAGCTTTAAGAATTATTAGCTTAATCTCGCACTTTTGGTTTTCCTAAGTGTATTGGATGTGGTTTTGTTTTTTAAGATATAATATATCTATGAATCTATGATCTAGTAGCATAAACATAATCTTTTATAAGTAAACATGATCAAATATGACTTTTATGAAAAGTGCTTAATAATCAGTTTTCAATTACCGAACTAGCGGTTACGGTTACAGTTATTCAAAAATGAATAACCGCCTAAACCAGTTGCTGCTAGAAGTGAATAATCGTAACTACAACCAGTTGTACACTCCTTCATACACTTATATTACAAAAGTTCCATCATCCATCCATCATGGTCCAAGCCCTACCATCTCCCAAATACATTACAACAAAACAAATGTTGTCAATACAGCCTCCATGGATCATGGTCCCATGATCCCATCAACCATAGTACTACCATAGAAACAATTATCACCCACAAAAACTCCAACAGATAAGTTTGATGCCTCATTCGTGTTCTCACCTCAGCCTCTAGACACTTTAATTATTTATGCAACCCATATAGGATTTCTTCTCCGCGAGGACATGTTTCTTTATCATACCAGTGAAAAAATGACAGCCCACTAGCCTAGCTTTCTGTCATAAATGAAAATGTTGAAAAGAGAAGAACAACACTAATTTGGGCATTTCATCAAACAGATTGGATAGGTGCACTTACCCTTTTTGGGTCATACCTGGCACACCCAAAGAAACGCCTCCAAGGATTGGCCTCGGTCCAAGCAATTCTCAACGGGGCTTGAAGGCCACACTTGCATTGCATCCAGATTGACTCAAACCGACGATATTGAAGAAGACGACAATGGCGGTGACTACATAGTTGAACATAAAGCGTAAGATTTTTTGAAAATAGAAAACCTAATTAAACAAAATACAAAAAACCTAAAACATAAAAACTAAATGAAAATGCACCAACTTTTTTTGGCTTTCCGTTGGAGATTTTCTCTTCTCTTTCTCCTTCGTCCAATTTTGTTTTTCATCTTTCTGTTGTTCATCCTTCATCTGAAACGGAAGACAACGAGATTCTCTCTCTTCATTCAAATATATCATTCCTTCACAAAATGCATGTTTTCTCCTTACGTGTCAAGGGTGACACGTGGGATCGATTCTAAAGGACAATGCTACTTGTCCATCTTCATTTATCCATCTTTGTCCATTTATTCCTACATGTCATAATCTCTTCCTACATGACATATGTATATTATTATTTTATTATTTTGTTTCTTTTCATATAGAAAAAGATGAACAAAGATGAGTAAGTGGAGATGGACAAATAGTATTATTCATTCTAAAAGTGAATGTTAACATATAAAGTGTAACAACTCATGGAAAAACGCTAGTCACATCTGCGCTGTCACCTTAAAATGACTAATCAATTTGGAGCTTCCCTATAATTCATTATAAAGCCCTATTTCACGTAGTAACTAAGCAATGTTCTAGTACCACATGACCTAGCGTTACTAGATAGCTTTGATACCATTTGTAATGATCTATAGAAAAACGTTAATCACATTTGCGCTATCACACCAAAAGAACTAGCTAATTTGGAGCGTCCTTATAATTTATTATAAAACTCAGTTTCACCTAGTAATTAAGCAATGTGGGACTTAACGCTCATGCCTATCTTTATAAACTACACATTCTATGTGGGCTACTCTTCATCTTCCTAATATGAGACCGAAGGGTTACATAAAGTGATTTGTCGCTGCATACGTGGCAATTTGATAAGTTGGCTTGACGGATGTTTCAAATTTGGCCGAAAAATTCATGGAAGGATTAATTTAATTCGTGAAAAACTTTGCATTTAAAACTTTTTTTTTTTTAAATTGAGGTGTTATTTAAAATGGCCCATTGACTTAGGATTTATCTTAGATTTACCCTTATAACCGAATAGAGCCGAACCTAATTTTATACGAGTATGTATCATTTAATAATCGAGCTTAATTTCGTGTTTACAAATGGCTCATTTAATAATCGAGTCAAGCTTAAGCCGAGCCCGAGCACGTTCACGAGTAGTTTTATTCATTTACATCCCTAACATTACTCAATGATAAATGCTTTATGTTCATTTAGAAGTCATATCATTTAAAAATTTTAAATAATGTCACACTATGTATACCATTAAATACTGTAAAATTTGAAGCATGAAATGGTAGTGTATATAAATTAATGCTTCTTCCAAGAGAGACTGACCGAGCGAGCCCGAGCAACCGCGCTCGGCAGTAGCTTTGTATAAATATTACAGCCCCTAGTC
>FXXK01001719.1:0-21763 GCA_900184695.1 Betula pendula | reverse complement strand
AGAGAGATGCACGTTGTTTTATAACAATTTTGGTCGACCCTTAAGAATTTATATAGGTCTCCAAAGTTGGTTCGAGAAAATTGGCATACTGATTAATTCACAACAAAGAAAAGATTCAAAAACAAGAGGTAGAGCAGTACCATATATTGCTAGCGTATGAAAACTCGGGTAGGAAATAAGAACCCTTCTGTAACTTTTGTCTATTTTTTCGTGTAGATCTTGAAAAATTATTTGATTTTTTTTTTTAAAAAAAAAAAATTCAAACAGCTAACAGCTGAATGCATGCAAAATAATGATTTTTTAAATTTTCTCATTCATTCACAAATCTTTTCTTTTCCTTCTTAATTACAGGTCATGAAAGTTGAATAAAAAATCGACTCAAACTAAACTTATCAAATTTTGATCTTTCAAATAATTGACCTACCATTTTTTCATCGGATTTGGCTTGGGTGTTGTAACAGCACCCATGCTGTAGTAAATCAAGGGTTTTAGATGAGATTTGAAAATTCAATTTTCAAATCTCATCTAAAACCCTTGATTTACTACAGCATGACAGAACCCAAGATCAAATCTCATCCAAAACCTTAGATTTACTACAACATGGGTGCTGTTACGGCACCCAAGCCAGGTCCTTCATCTCATACCTTTATGGCCCTTTCTTTAGGACACAAATTTCCTCCAACCCAAGTTGGAGGAAATTTGCTCCAACCCTTTCAAAAAAATAACAAAAATTATGAAAAAAAATTTGAAAAAAATGATTCAACCATTTATGAAAATACAAGAAAAAACAAAGCAATTTTTTTTTTTAAAAAATCATATATACAGAGAATTTCAACCCACTTAAACAAGCAAAAAATTACTTTTTTTGCTCTGTTTTTGTTTTCGTACATTGCTGTTATATATTATTTTTTTTAATTTTTTTTACTTTTTTTTCTTGTATTTTCATAAGTAGGTTGAAATATATTTTTTTCAAATTTTTTTTTTTTTTTATAATTTTTGTCATTTTTTTTTAAGGGGTTGTGAGTAAATTTTCCTTCGACCTGAGGGTTGAGGAAATTTGTGTTCCTTTCTTTATATTTTATACTTTTAAATCTTAAAAGGTTGTATGAACATATACATAAGAAAGAAAAGTCCACATACCCCTCTTAAACTACTGTCCAATTGATAATGTTTCCCACATGCAAACATTCGATTGTGACAATGTCTCCTTCAAACTATCAAACAATTGTCAATGTCCCTCCAATGCCAGAAAAAAAGACAAAATGACCCTCCAAGTTTTTTAATAAGCCATAAAATACTCTTATAAATTCAAAAAAAAAAAAAAACTAAATTTTTTTATTTATTTTTTTAAATAATTTTATTTAAAAAAAAAAAGGAAATTATTTATAACTTTTTTTTAAAAAAATTTCAAATTTGTACAATTGAGTGGTAGTTTATTTTATCTATATATTATATATTTAAAAAAAACGAAAAATCTTTTATACTTTTTTCTTAAATTTAAATTTGGCCAATGAGTGGTTGTGTTTTTTTTAAATTTTTTTTTGTTTTTGTTTTTTAATTTTTTGTTTTTTAATAATTTTTTTTATTATATTTTATTAAGGGTATTTTCATTTTTTAGGGAACATTGATAATTGTTTGATAGTTTGGGAGAGAGCATTGTCACAATTGAAAGTTCGAGGAGAACATTGTCAATTGAGTGATAGTTTAAGGAGAGTATGTAGATTTTTTTTTTTTTTTTTAAGTTAATGCATGTAGACGGCTTGTACTACATTGACAATTGTTTAGTAGTTTGGGAGGAAGCATTGTCACAATTGAAAGTTCGAGGAGAACATTGTCAATTGAGTGATAGTTTAAGGAGAGTATGTAGAAGTTTTTTTTTTTTAAGTTAATGCATGTAGACGGCTTGTACCTGTAGGTGTCTTGATTTAATTTTTTTTTTTTTTTAAGTGCAGGTGTCTTGATTTACATTATGGATGTTAATGATTCTTAATTTGCGGATGATCTCATGATCTTCGCAAGAGTCACCCCGAGGGAAGCTTTTATTATTTTAGGGTGCGTTTGGGTAAGCGATTTCGTAGACAATAAGTGCGATTTTAAACCAAATCGTAAAAACTGAATTGTTTGGGAACTGCGATTTTAAAAAATTGCGATTTGAAAACGCAGAAAATCTGCGATTTCAAATCGCAGGTAAGGAGGTGCTTTTTTGAAAACGCAGAATTTTAAAACGCTAAATTGCGATTTTAAATGCCAAACTGCAATTTTGCCAAATGCTAAATTGCGTTTTTAAAAATCACGTTTTCAAATCGCACTTTTTAAAATCGCTATTTTTAAAATCGCACTTTTTGAAATTGCAATCCCAAACAGGCCCTTAGAGTGCATGGATAAGTACTCCTTGTGGTCTGGCCAAAAGGTAAATTTCCTCAAATCCTCTCTTTTCTTTAGTCAAAACAGCTCCCACAATGCCATTGTAGACATTAAATCCATCATCAGCCTCAAACAAATTCCCCCCAAGCAAAATACATTTGGCCTGCCCTAGCTTGTTCCTTCATAGAAGCAAAAGAAGAGCTTTTGAGGATATTAACTCAAAGATTCTTAGTCGTATAACCGGTTGGAAAGCAAAGCTTCTCTCCCAAACAGCCAGATCCACTCTGATCATCAAATCGGTTGCTAGTGCCATTCCGGTTTACACTATGTCCCTTTTCCTGATCTTGCCTAAAAGCCTTTGTCATGATATTGGCTGCTCCTTAAAGAAGTTTTGATATGGTACCCTCAGGATAAGTCTCACGGCCTCTCTCTTATTGATTAGTCTATCTAAGATTCTAATGGTTGCATTGGAACAAAATTTGTACTCCCCACTCCTTGGGAGGTTTAGGGCTAAGAAAGATAGAATTTCTTAACATAGCCCTTTTAGCAAAGCTTGGTTGGTCCATTCTCTTAGACAATGATTCTCTTTGGGTGCATGCTATTAAGGCAAAATACTTAAGAAATTCTGATTTCTTAAATGTTGTCTCGAGACCCTTTAATTCTTGGATTTGGAAAAGTACTATTCTTTTTTTTTTTTTTTGATGAATAAGCGAAATTCATTTCAACCAAACAAGGATACAAAACCCAGCTTAAAAGCTGAGAAACCAACAAAAAATACAAACAATCAGCTTAAGAGCTGAGAACCAAAAGCAACCAAACGAAAACCAGAATACAGAGGAAAATTAAGCAAGAAGGTCTGCAGAGAGATTCCAAGATCTACAGAGCAGGGTGTTCTCCCTGTTCAAGAGAAATTTTCCCCTCCCCATGATTCTGGATCTGACTTCCCAAAGGATGATTTTCAGCAGCTGCTCCTCTGTTTTTGGTTGTCCACTGTGTTTGATTTCATTTCGAGCTCTCCACAAGTTGTAAACCGTGGAGCTCAAGGTCAATCTGCAAAGAATATCACGAAGGTTTTTCCTTTTCCAATTTCTGCACCCTAGCTGTAAGACATCTTCCCAAAGAAGTGGGGGTTTCTCAACGAAACACCTAGCCATTACAGCTTGCCATATACGGGAGCTAAAGCCACATTCAAAAAACAAGTGGCCTCTGCTTTCTACTCGGTGTCTGCAGAAAAAACATACAGTAGAACCATTATAGCCCCATTTTGCCAACCTTTCCCCAGTGGTCAACTTATCCCTCATAACTAGCCAAAGTATAAAAGCCTGCTTAAGAATTGCATAAGCAAACCAAACTAGAGGCCACCAAGGTGATTATTGCCAATAATGCTCGATGGGCAATTTTTATGGGTTCCCTTTTGGATGTTTGGAATTCTCCGGATTCCCAATATCCCTGGCTTTAAGCCTTCCCCTAATGCTCTCCTTTCTTCCCTTCCCCCATTTTTCATTTATGACCTCATTTTGCCTACCCCATTTTTCATTTATGACCTCATTTTGCCTAGATCAAGGATTTAGAACTCTGACCTATCACTCAATCTTTTTGCGTGAAAGCAAGATTAAGATTTAGGCGTACAGGGGTTTTAGATTTTGAGTAGTTTTGTCTTCCCTATTTTTTGTTTTCCATTTTTGGTTAATAAATTAATTCGTTATTGCCTTAGCTTGTGGAAGTACTTCTCATTAAAGGATTTTCCTAAATTCTAGTGCTGTGCGATTGTGTTATATTATTTATCGTAATTATTGTTTTTGCATAATAAACACAGACGTTTTCATGTAAATACAACATTCTATGAAAATATAATTTTTGCCATATGGAATGACAAAATGTGCCGTTAGAGAACACTGTTCATATACATGAGTATTTACCAACTTTATGTGACTTTCTAAAAAATTAGTCCAACGTTAATGAGTAGATTATAAAAGTGTTGCATATATAAATATTAAGTATCACATTGATTTCTTATTAAATAATTATAAGTAATTTTGAAAAACTCTAAATATAACTTGATTAATTTTTTTTAAATAATAACATAATTGTAACAACACTTTTTCTGAATCTGAGTCGTAACATTACAACACTTCATGCCACTTGAATATAATTTCCTCTTCCTTGTACAAGTTTCCATGCTTAATAATTAGTATCTTGACTTGTCAATACAATATGATGAAGACAAGGGTGGAGGAAAGGATTGACTTGTGGTGGAATATGAAGACAATGGTGGAGGAAAGGAGGGTCGAGAGGAGGCAAAGGACCCTCGTAGCCTGCTTATTTTTGTTGCCCTCCCTGAAAAAGAAAATGGCTCTCGCCATCGGCGACATGAACGCTCCTACAATCTCACATGAACTCGTCTAACAATCATAATCCTCAAACTAAAAAGGCATACGGCGACTACAACCACACCCCCGTGTCTCTTCAAGTCCTTTAAAATTAACCCCTAGAATGCATAGGTCTCTCCAAAGCAATTGATGCATGGAAAATGGAGCACAAAGATCGAAGATGTGAAATCTATTTTTGCTTTTTTCTTTTTCGAAAAAACTAATAAGAAAAAGTAGAAGGAAAATAGCTTTTGGTTTCAGTCGTAGTTTTCAAGGCATTGTGATGGTGGAGTTTGAGAAACTAATTTTTTCAATTGGTGTTGTAACCAATAATTATGTGTATTTTTTCAATATTTAGTTGTCATCTATCACTACAAAAATAAGTTTGTTATTAATTTTGGTAAAAAAAAAAATGCATTATTTGTACACAACAATGATATGATGAAATAAATTGGCAACAACGATTTTGCCCGGTTTATAATAAATTTTTTTTAGAGCTTTCTAGTTTATATTTTTTATTCATATCATCATAAATAACCTAAGGCTTTTTAGCTTATACCGTTATGGAGAGACAAAGAAAGTGTGAAGCAAAGAAAAAAAAATGACTAGGTAGGTTATATAATGGCTGATTCAAGAGAGCTTCTCGCTGATCCAAAAATATTTTTGTTAGTGATCCACCACAAAAACTCTAGCTTTCGTCTAACATTATAGACAACTTAATCTCCCCTATCTGTTTCTGTTAGTTATTACTTTTATTGGTTGAGGGTGTATGGTGGAAGTGCCTACAAACAAGCAAGCCTTTTTTTATTAGCCAAAAATATAATTTCATATTATATATTTATTTTTCAAAGCTTTAGCATTTTTTGTTTAAAAAGCAAAGGCAAACATCACTACTGTAATTAAATTTCATACAGTGATTTTAGAATATAAAAACTCATTGAGGAAAACTAAATAAATTAACACGACGCGTGAAAAAATATATTATAAGTTACATATATATATATATTTCAAATGATAATAATTTTTTTTGAATTGTTTATTTATTTAGTTAGTTATATTCTTTAATATTTTTAATTAATTTTTGTTTAACTCTATTTTTTAATTTTACTCCTTATACATTAAAATCTTAACTCTGCCACTGTTAGAGGTGTATTCGAGTTGATCTTAAGCGAATAATACTTGTTCAAGATCGGCTCATTTGATTTTTTGTCGAGTCGAGTTCGAGCTCGAGCTTGACACAAGCATTGATTTTGTGTTCGAACTTGACTCGCCCCTTTGTGCGTGTTTGAGCTCGAGTTTGATAATTTTAACCGAATTCGATCTCGAGTACTCGGCTTGAGCTCGGCTCAATAAAGCTAAAAGAAAGACCCCAAAGCTTGAAATCTCTCTTTCCAACACCGTACACCCCACGCTGGAATCTGGATGGCCAAAAATGACGGCCCACGAAACGGCTGAGAACGATAGATTTGTATGATGTTTTGAAAATGATTGAGAAAATAAATGAAGAAGAATAAATCATATGCGTGAGAAAAGAAAAATGGAGTCAAGAACTTCTTTTACTCTTGTAGAGGATGTGATGAACAGCGAGCAGAGTTGCCATGACAGCCGCAAGAGGCGAAGGTGTGAGCAGAAGGCGTGTTCTAGGAATTAAGAAAATAGAGCAACTCATAACAACATATGCTAGGGTTCAAAATGAATGAAGGGTGAGGATCGTAGATTGTGATCTAACAGTGAAGATGGCTTTTGATGATTTATTGAAACTCGTTTGATTTGGTGCGCTTAAAAACATGCGAAACATTGAATACTTTCCATGCGAGAATATGCATCACAGCTGTAAACCATCATTACGCATCTAACGGCCCACATTCAACACTATTTTAATCGAACGATCAATAATTGTTAGAAGATAATTAATTAATAGAAAGGTTAAATTTCAATTCACTTGAAGGCAAAACATAAGGTTTATTTAGGAACTTTTAGAGGAAGATATTTGCTAAATTCAGGGGTAGCTGAATTATTAGAAAACATTTAAGATAGATTTGAGTGAAATAAAATAATTTAATTTTGAAAATTAAATTTTATGTTTCATTAATGAATTTTTTTCTCTTTTAGTTTTGGTATTGAGATTTAAAAAATTTAAGAGTGAGAAAAAATCGATGCAACTACGATAGATATAAAAAATAAAAAAATATCTTTTAAGAAAAATTGATTATAAAAGCTTTAAATGCCAATTGATATTTTATTTGAAAAAAATTAAAGCTTAGATTATTAGTTGGATTTGGTCAATCTCATTCTCATATTTGCATTTGTTAGAATACTTTATAATTCTAACATTCTAATTTAATATCAAATAATATTTTAAAATTAATGAATTCTTAAATTTGTATTTGATCTTCTTAATTAGAGTGAGCTTTTTGAAAATGAATGTTTTTAATGCGATAATTCATAAAATTCAAGAAAAAGCAATTTTTGCTATTCTTAGGGGAATGCAATTAAATAATAAGGTTTTAGATTTAGATTTTTTAACTAATTGCGATTTTTGAAAGAAATTAGGAATATTTTTTCAAAATTGTAATGCCTTAGACTTGTGACTTTTTTTGGGATTTTTTGCCAAAACTAATGGCCAACCGTTTATAGGGAATTTTGAGAGAGATTTAAGTGAAATTTAATGCAATTGAATTTTAAAATTAAACTTAAATTGTTTCATGAAAAGACAATTTTTTTTTTTCTTTTGGTTTTGTCTTGAGATTTAAAAAATTCAAAAGTGAGAGAGATGATGCAACTAGGAGAATGGGATTTTACCTTTTTTTTTTTTTTAAAAAAAAAAATCACTTTAGGATTATATGAATCACATTGTTATACGATTAAATACTAAATTGTTGATTAAAAATCATTAGATACTTAATTATTATATAATATGAATATATGATCATTATGACGCAATGTTAATATTAGTATATAATTATTTTATGATCATGTGATCTAAATTTAATGATAATGAATGTAATCATATAAAAATATGATCTAAATTATAATGATACATTACTTAATTGTGATATAAAAAAACATAGTGTTGATTCGCTTAATTTGATACTATACGAATAATTTGTCATTACATATGAATAATATGATTAAGTATCGTAAATTGCATTGAATCATATGATTAAGTATTGAAATTGTTGATTCAAGAATTATTAGATATTTAATTAGTAGATCATATGACAATATGATTTAACATATACTTAATCATATGATCTAAAATAAATTATTCAATATACTTATAATTTATAACATATAAATATATTATAAGTAATATATTTACATAACACTTAATTTGTGATTAATAATTAACACATTGGTGATTTGAATCCTAATAACTTAATTTGGGATTATGTGAATCACATTGTCATTGTATATGAATAATATGATTAAGTTTCAAAGTTGTCATTATATTATACGATTAATGTGAATTTATACTTACGTATGTAATCTACATACTTAATTATTGTATCTAGATACTTTCTTTCTTTTTTAGCATAAGTATCTAGATACTTAATCGAACTGATACTTGCTGGAGTCGATACAGACAACTGATTGATGATACCCGAGTTCACCTTGGAGGGTTCCGGAGGTGGTGTGTCTCTCACACTCGGAAGGAGGCAAATGGGATTGCTCACTCTCTGGCTAGAGCTGCCATTACACAGTCCTTAGAAATTGTGTGGAAAGATTTGTATCCAGACTTCATTCACTGTCTTGTAATAGCGGAGCAAGTTTCTCCTTGAGATCAATAATATGGCATTAGCCCATTTCAAAAAAAAAAAAAAAAGTAGGAATTTGTGTACTATATATATATATATGATCTACCAATTCATATGATTTTAGATATTGGATTATGTGATCTAACGATTTATAATTATCTAATAATAATACTTCGAAAAATGATCATATTCATATGATATAATGATTATATGATTATATGGTACAATGGTAGACTATTATATGACCATATAATCCCATTATATTATATGAATAATATGATTAAGTGTCTGAATTGAGTTGGAGGTTTTAAAACATTTTTTTGACAAAAATCAATAAAAACTTGCACAAATTTTTTTAAAATAACTTGTATTACAACAATAATTAAAATATTATAAATATGTAACATATTGTATTTGTATAATTGTATGTATATAAACTGAAAAATGATCATTTCCATTTCATTTAAAATGAAAAATATTCAGTTAGTGTAAACTTAATAGTAGAATTGTCCAAAACTAGATGCTCTTCATTTTAAATGACAATTCTATCATTAAGTTTACATTATTAGGATACTCTCTATTTCAAATGATATGGAGAGTATCCTATTCCAAATAAACTTTATTGTATTTTAAAAAATTAACATATTAGAATTACACTAAGAATTCGAATTTGAATAAGAATTGAATAAATAAATATAGAGAAAAAATGGAAACATATAAAGAGAGAATATCATAATTGATAAAAAAAAATATTTAGAAACTTTCCATATTCTTAATATTTAATTTTTTTTTTCCATTTTGTTTTGAGCGTTGAATTTCAATCGTTGGACTCCAATCATAAATGCTATATTTTTAAACGTTGCAAATAGACATAAGCTATTATTTGATTGAAAATTTACTGATCCAACACTATTCTCGACATCATATAAATGCGACCATGGTAATGGGTGCTTCGGTAGCCCCTTGGAAGTTTACAGGCTTTTATGGTTATCCTGACCGTGCTCATAGAGAAGAAACATGAAATTTGCTGACTTTTTTAAAAGACTCCTCTCCCCACCCTTGGCTTTGTATTGGGGATTTCAATGAAATTCTTGTCCAATCTGAAAAAGTTGGGGGTGCACCCCATTGTGAAAGGCAGATGGAGCGCTTTCGCTGTCTTGGAAGAATACCAATTGGGAGATCTTGGCTATCGGGGTTCTACATTTACTTGGTCTAATGGGATCGAGAGGGGTTGGTCATATTATGAAGGAACAGCTAGATAGAGCCACGGCTAATTCAGCCTGGTGTGGCCTTTATAGGGACGTTGATGTTTCAATCCTTGCTGTCAAAAATTCAGACCACAAGCCTTTACTGGTATGCTTTTCTGCTGATCGGATTCGACGAAGGAGAATGAGGCTATTCCGATACGAGGCAAAATGGCATTCTGATGTGGAATGTGGGGCTATCGTCCAGAAGGCTTGGGAGGGGACCGATTTGGGTACCACTGCATTACACTCGACACGACTTAAACTGCAGCGCTGTCAACACGCATTGACCAGCTGGAGCTCAGCCAAATACCGGAAGTCAGCCAAAACTATTGCAAGGAAGACCAGGCAACTAGAGAGGCTCCAACGTGAAGAAGAACAGCGCTAAAGGGATCAAATTGTTCTGCTTCCAAGGGAGATTGACCTGCTGCTTGAAATGGAAGATGTCAAGTGGCAGCAACAGGCCAAACATCATTGGTTTACCCATGGCCACAGAAATACTCAATATTTTCACGCCTGGGCAAATCACCAAAGAAAGAAAAATCAGATATAGTCTATTTCGGATGAAACGGGTACACAATGGACGAAGCCAGAAGATGTTGATTTGGCTTTTATCAGATATTTTCAGTCGTTATTTACCTCTGCCCATCCCTCTGGCATTGCTAACAGCCTGGTCAATGTTCATCCCAAGAGTTACGGATGATATGAACTCTACACTGATGCGGACATTTACAGCTGAGGAGGTCCATTTCACTCTTTCTCAAATGCACCCTTTCAAATTCTTGGAACCGGATGGGTTTTCTGCTAGCTTTTTTCAAAACCACTGGGCTATGGTCTGAAGTGAGGTGCGTAGTGCAGTCCTCAATTTTCTTAATTCAAGCATGTTTGACACTCATTTAAATACCACTTTTATTGCACTCATCCCAAAGATTACTCCTGCTTCCAAGGTCACTGATTTCAGACCTATCAACCTTTGTAACGTATTATACAAGCTCATGGCAAAGGTTCTTGCAAATAGGCTGAAACAATTTTTACCTGTGATTATTTCCTGTCATCAAAGTGCTTTCATACAGGGTTGTCTCATTTCTGATAACGTCTTGGTGGCTTTTGAGGCTCTTCATACCATGCAAGCATGTCTGAAAGGCAAAAAGGGCTATATGGCAATCAAGCTTGATATGAGTAAGGCCTACGATAGGGTTGAATGAGATTATCTTGAGGCTATTATGCATAAAATGGGTTTTGGAGTCAGTTGGATCTCTCGTATTATGCAGTGTGTTCGTACGGTTCGTTATTTTGTCCTAATTAATGGCAATCCCCAAGGGCTCACCTCTCCTACTCAAGGTCTTCGTCAAGGGGATCCTCTCTCTCCATATTTATTCTTGTTATGTGTTAAGGGTTTTAGTTCTCTTATTTCCTTAGCGGAGCGGACTGGTCTTTTGTCAGGTCTGCCCATTGCCACAGGGGGTTTTAAACTTAGCCATCTCTTTTTCGTTGATGATAGCTTGATATTTTGTCGGGCAAATTTTTCGGAATGGTGTACTATTCATGAGATTCTAGAGAAATATGAACGGGCTTCGGGTCAAAAAATCAACCGGGATAAAACTTCTATTTTTTTCAGTAAGAACACCTCTCAGGGTTTCCGAAATTATATTTTTTCTATTCTAGGGATTTCGGAATCAAATGGCTTTGAGAAGTATTTGGGTCTCCCGACTTTTGTGGGTAGAGTCAAAACTCGTACTTATGCGAGTATTAAAGGCAGAGTTTCCTCGCGGTTGCACGGTTGGAAAGAGAAGTTTCTCTCTTAGACAAGCCGATAAATTCTTCTTAAGGCTGTTATCCAAACACTTCCCACCCACACTATGAGCGTCTTCTAGTTACCTAAAACCTTGTGTCGGGATTTAAATGTGCTGATGAACAAATTCTTTTGGGGCCATTAGGATCGCGAAGCAAAACTGTTATGGATGAAATGGGAACGTATGGGGTTATCCAAAAACAAGGATGGCTTGGGCTTTCATGACTTGGAGTGTTTCAACATGGCGATGTTATCTAAACAGGGGTGGAGGTTTATCCACTACCTACACTCTCTGGTAGCCCAGATAATGCAGGAGAAGTACGACCCGCGATTTGATTTCTTGAATGCATCTCTAAGGGCCTGCCCCTTTTTCACGTGGCGCAGTATTCTTAATTCTCAAACTCTTCTCAAAAAGGGCTTAGTTTGGAGAGTGGGGGATGGGCAATCTATTTGGATTTGGAAAGACAAATGGCTCCCTTGCCCAGTGACTCATATGGTTCAGTCTCCAGTTCGGGAGTTGCTCCCTGAGGCCCGGGTCAGTGAGCTAATTGATGCCTCCACCCACTGGTGGAATATCCCTTTAATTACTGCTCTTTTCTCACCAGAGGAAAAAACTAGTATTTGCAGTCTGTCGTTGAGTGTCCCAGGTCAACCGGATAAGCTAAATTGGAAGGGGTCCCCCTCGGGTGTTTATTTGGTTTGGAGCGCCTACCATTTAGGTATGGAACAAATTTTGAGCAATAAAGGGGAATGTTTCGTCAGTTCTACTTCAAGCGGGGTTTGGAAGCGTCTTTGGAGACTGAAGGTCCCGGGTGTGGTCAAAACGTTTTGGTGGAGGGTTTGCAAAAATTCCCTTCCAACGAGGGACAATTTGTTTCAAAAGGGGATTGTCTTGGATCCATTATGTCCAATATGTGGTCTATTCCCTGAAACTGTGGTTCATATCATGTGGGGCTGTGATTCGGCCATGGGGGTTTGGATGGAATACAACAAAACGATCCAGAAATTATCTTTCACGGCGAGTGATGGCCTTGAGCTTTTTGAGCATTTCGTGGACCTTTTGGAAGCTGACGATTTGGATCTGGTCTCCTATCTCTCTCGGCGCATCTGGCTGAGATGAAACGCATTCCTCTTCGAAGGATTTTTTCTTTCCCCTGTCCAGCTTCACCAGCAAGCTCTATCTTCCATGGAGGATTTTCGTGCAGCCATAATTCGAACGGCACCTTGCCAGGGGAGTTCTCCTACAATAGTACGGCCGAAATGGATGAAACCCATTAGTGGAATGGTGAAAGCAAATTGGGATGCAGCCCTTGATATCCAGTCTCAGAGAATGGAGGTTGGCATGATTCTCCTTGATGCGGGTGGATTTGTGTTAGCTGCAATGTGCACTTTTCTACCCTATATCACTGATCCTACAATGGCGGAAGCTATCGCCTTATGGAAAGCTGTCTCTACAACTATTGAGTTGGGTTTTCAGAATTTACATATAGAGGAGGATGCTCTTGAGATCATCCAAGCCCTTAAACATCCAGGTCCATGTTGGAGTCGTTATGGTCAACTGATTGATGCTACCCGTAGTCGCTTGGATTCCCTCCACGCCTGGTGTGTTACTCATGTTCGTAGGGAGGCAAATGAGGCTGCCCACTGTTTGGCCAAAACGGCTATTTTTCAGTCTTTAGATTGGGTCTGGCGGGATTCTTATCCTGATTTTCTTCAGAGTATTGTATTTGCTGAGCAAGATTCTTTCAATTAATTTTATACAGGGCTGAGCTCCACTTCAAAAAAAAAAAAAAAGCTATTATTTGATTCCCTTATTTAATGCTATCAATTTTACCATAATTTGGAGCCTTAATTATAAAATATTGACTATAATTACTTATTTACCATAATTATTAATTAATTACATGTAGACAAAAGCTACTATTAATTACTTATTTACATTTTATCATAATTTGGGGGCTTAATTAGAGAATATTGATTATAATTATGGCCTTAAATATTTTAGTAATACTAAGTTAGTATATATTAATTGAATGATCAATATACATAAATACACATTTTTATTAATATATACATATGAATGTTAACTAACATATATGATTACATGCTATTATGCTAATGATATTATGTTAGTTAACTAACATTAATATATTACTTAATAGTTATGATAACATATATTAAGTTTGTAACATAACAATATTAGTTTCTTTTTAGAGGAAACAATATTAATTTTTTTTTTTAGTGTAGGAAACAATATTAGTTAGTGTATATGGTTTAATTAGTTAATATGTTATTATTTATTGTTAACATATAGTATTTTTTTTTTTTTTTTTTTTGAGTGAGAATCTGCCAAATTCCATTAATAATAAATCAGGAGCATAAAGCTTCTACAATAGAAGCTTAAACCGCAGATTAAACATAGCACAAACGCTATGAAATTACAGCCATAGACTGGACAAAAGCATCTAACAATTAAAGAACTGTCTATGACTACAACCACCACTAACCCAGGAACAACTCCAGAAAAGGAGCAGATCTGTTCAGCAGACTAGATCTAAGGTTAGATCGGGACATGATTAGCCCGAAACGCACTCATTTATTCCAGGTCGTGAGAGTTATTCTCCCACACCCAAATCTACTCTCCTCGACCCTAAAGGGCAGGAGACACACACTCCTCTGTCATCCTTGATCAAAGACCCAGGACGACAGACAAAATACAAGAAAATTAAAGAAAACAAAAAATAAATGCAAAAATATAAATCCACAAAGCAGATCTACCGACTGAAGGCGGAGCGGAGGGTGGTGCCGACGTGAGGTGGTGGAATTCTTCCAAGTTTACAGATCTAGTTTTGAAAAACCAAATTTAAAAACTCGAAAGAAGTAGATCCGGCCTGTGAGCATCAAGAGGAGGTGGAGACCGGTCACCACGAGGTGGAAGGGGAGTCGATAAAGTTGCTTGTGGAGAGATCAGCCTCCAAAGAGGAGGAAAGGCCACCAAAAGAGCGGTTGCTGCCTACGAAAGGCAAGAAGAGAAGGGGAGAGAAGGAAGGGGGGAGGGGTGGAGGAGGGAGCGATATCCCTCCTCCGCCCAAAACATCGGGAGCGTCTTATTGTTAACATATAGTAATAGTATATATTACTACACCACATGTATACTTTATAGTATACATTGTATCTATTTATCTACGTATCTAGATACTTAATTATTTTATTAGTATAAATTTGTATACTTATGTGACAATTGACATTATTTAACTTATATAGTTATAATTTATAGTTATAGCTTAATTAATTTGTAATTATATATATATATATCAAAATTAAAAAAAAAATTTATCATATACTTGTGAGATTATCTATGATATTTATAATCATTAAATCATATGAATCATATGATTAAGTGTTGATATTATTCATTTGTACTATACAATATACATATAAGTTATATAACCAATTAATTATTGATACTTAATATATTTTGACTATTGCTACTTAATAAATAATACACTATATAACTTTTTTTTTTTACTAACATATATACATATATAAATATATATGAATATACTAATAAATATATACGAGTCAAGCCTTATACAAGTTTGTTCACGAACATTAATCGAATCGAGCCGAGTTTATACGAGTTTGTATAATTTAATAATCAAGTATAGTTTCGTGTTTACGAACGACTCATATAATAACCGCATCGAGTACAAGTCGAACTTAGTCAAGCTGATCCCGAGTATGTTTACGAGTAGTTTTATTCGTTTACACCCCTAACCATTGCATGGTGACACCATGCACCCATGCCAGCCAGGCAGCCATAATACTTAAAGTGCATGAGAAAGGTACGTATGCCATAAGTTTGTAAGGCCTTTTAAATTGACACTCAGGATAATATTAAGTTGCATTATCTCTAATGTGCTGATCTTAGCATTGTTTGTTTGTTTGTTTTTTTTTTTTAATTCAATAGGGGAGAAGAGCTACAAGGAATGATCTTTCCCACTCCTGATTTGGATGGAAGAGAGAATGTGAAATCTTATAGTAATGCTACCAAACACTAGATTGGAAGCAACTCATTTAACTAAAACATGTGTACGGAAGTTGGCATATCTAGACACTTTCAAAGCTTTCTAGCTTTGAAAGAAGGCTAAAACTAAGCTAATATCAGAAATGCAGTTGGCAAAAGACTAAGAAGAAAATAAAGAAGGAGATTTAATTGCAAGCACTGCTAAAAGAGCATCTCCCTCTAACACAAGCTGATCACAGTTGGAAGAAGCAACCAACCGAACACCTAAAAGGGCTGCAAGAACTTCACCTTGAAGAGCATCTAGGGAGAAAAGCTTTTGAGTGGTAGCCAAAATAATATTGCCATGATCATCAGTAATCACAGTAGCAGCAACAATGAAAGAGTTTTTCACAGCAACATCAAAATTACATTTGAAGCTACTAACACTAGAAGGCAGCCAAGTAGAAGAAAGGGCAATGTCCCACCAAGCAGCCACGTGAAGATTCAAGGTATAAGAAATTTGGAGAATAGCTTTACTTGGGGAAGGAAGAAGACCCTCATGAATAAGTTTATTCATAGACATCCAAATAAAATCCAAAGTAAGAGTTGCAAATAACTGAAATTTCCTAACTTCAAAAACAGGAATAGCAAAAGAAGCTGCAGGATAATTAATTGCTGAAATCCAACCAGAAATTGGCCGAAAGGAGAAGCCCAAAGTCAAAAGAGGCCAAGGGGAACTCCTCCATAAAATTCTAGCCAAATTACAATCCAAAAAAATGTGACAAAGAGTTTCGATAGGGCCTTTAGAAAAGGGACAAAATCAAGCATCAACCTCCTTAGAGACAACAAAATCGTCCAATCTTAGAACAAGAGGGCAAAATATCCTAAGCAATTTTCCATAAGAGATGCTTCAGCCTAGCTTGAATTTTTAGACCCACAAGGACAACCAAACATCAGAGGAGAAAGGAGATAATCGGCCTCCCAGAGAAAGAAAAAGATCATGGGCTAATTTAATCGAAAATTGCCCCGAAGGAGAAGCAACCCAACACCATTTATCAAAAGAAGAAAACTGGGGCAAATGGACTCTCAGGATATTTTGAACCGTAGAAGGTTCAAAGAGATCAACCAACAGATGTATGTTCCAAGAGCGCTCCCTAGAATTAATAAGATCAGCAACCAAGAAAGGAGGAAGGTCCACCAAGTTAACATTTGCAATAGGCCTAAAAGAAGGCATCAAAGGTATCTAGGGAGAATCCCAAATATCAACATTTAAACCACAAGAGAATGAAATACAAACTCTATTCTCAACCACCTTCCTACTTTTCAGCAACCATTTCCAAATCCAAGATGAAAGATGATTTAGTGGGGCATTCAAAAAATTAACTCTGTAAGAGAGATATTTGCTTCTAAGGGAATCAACCCAAAACAAGGGTTGATTAAAAGTGATTTTCCAGCCAAGCTTAGCAAGCAAAGAGTTATTCAGAGATTCCATCAAATGAATGCCTAAACCACCCAAGGTTTTTGGCTGACAAATACTCTCCCAAGAAAGCAAGGAAAGACAATGATTCTTCTCCTAGGGAAAACCCCACCAAAACTTCCTCAACATAGCATTAATATCCGAGCACAAAGACTTTAGAGAGAGAAAGATAGACATTAAATAGGTAGGAATTGCATTTGCATTTGCAATTACTTTGATAAGAGTAGTCCTAGCAGCTTGGGATAGCAATTTAGCTTTCTAACCAGTAATTTTCGCCAAGATTCTGTCTTTGAGATCAATAGAAGAATCCTTCTTCCTTTGGTGCAAGAAAAGAGGAATACCAAGGTATTTGGCTTGAGATGTAATGTGAGCTAGATTTAGAACACCATGGATAGCAACCGTAGTTTGAGGCCGACAATTGTTGCTGAAAAAAATAGCGGATTTTGACATTTTAATGTGCTGCCCCGACCAAGAGGAGTAGGTGTTGAGACAATCAAGAATCACTCAAGCTTCACTAGCATTTGCCCGAGAGAATATCATCACATCATCTGCAAACAACAAGTGGGAGATCTGAGGGAAAAATCTAGACATCTTAATACCATGAAGAAGACCCAAAGTTTTCTCCCGCAAAATCAAACGAGAGAGGATCTTCGAGCCCAAGATGAACAAAAAGGGAGAGAGTGGATCCCCTTGTCTAAGACCACGAATGTGAGAGAATTTACCATAAGGAGCACCATCAAGAAAAATTGAGAAAGCTGAGGTAGTAATACATTGACTAATCCAATGGATCTATGTAGCATGGAAACCAAGGAAAGACAAGATCTTCTACAAAAACTCTCATTCCATAAAATCAAAAGCTTTCTCCACCTTTGGAATAAGAGCAATGTTTGTATGATTGAACTATTTCAAAATGTAACTACCTCTCAAGAAGGATTGAATTGAATAAATGACACTATTTTTAACAATAGGCCAGTAAGACTTGTAAAAGAGACCAGTCATATCATTCGGACCAGGGGCCTTATTAAGGAATACTCTCAACTTTATCAGGAATACTACAAAGAGCAACATTATCCTCCACTATAACAACAAGCTCAATTAAATCCGAGAAACTATCACTAAAACTAGGATTAGTCGTGGTGAATAAGGAACTAAAGTGGTTAACCAAATAAGAACTAATGTTCCCTCTACCATAGAGACTAGACCATCCAAAGTTTTCAAACTAGAAATGAAATTATACTTGCGACGACAAATGGTGGAAGCATGGAAGAATTGGTGTTTAAATCAGCACAGGTCAGCCATTGTTCTCTAGATTTCTGCTTCCATAGAACTTCTCCCTCAAAATTTGCTCTTGCAAAACCATTTCCTTGGCCGCATTGACATAGGAATGCGGAGAAGATAGAATAAGACTAATATCAGACATTAGAGACTTAATTTTGGCATGAATACGCCCAAAATGATGGTGATTCCAGTGCTTTAAAGCTCCTTTAGTGTTCTTCCACTTTCTGCGAAGAGAGAAAACTGGAGAACCAGCTACATCCACCAACCAAGCCTCAGTCACTACCGCATAACTGGAAGTATCTTTGGTCCAGAAAGCTTCAAAACGAAAGGGCTTCGGAATATTCTAATAGGAGCCAATAGTAGACAAAAGCAGAGGACAATGATCAGATTAGGTAGCCAGAAAATGATTGATTAGGGCATTTGGGAAAAGATGAACCCAATCCTGATTAGCCAAACCTTTGTCAAGCCGTTCCCTAATATTAGCCCAACCATCTTGACAATTGCTCAAAGTAAATTTATTACCAACAAAACCCAGATCCACCATAGCATTGGAGTGAACAAAATCAACAAAATTGCTCTAAGACAAAGAACCAAAAGCACGGCCACCACTCTTCTCCGAAGAGGACATAACTGAATTGAAGTCGCACAATAAAAGCCAAGCTCCACCAAAAGAGGAACCAAAACTTGATAAAAAAGACCAAAAATCATATCGCCTCTAACTAGTAGAAGGAGCATAAACACCCGAGAACGACCAAGGATAATTGGGAGGATTCAAGTAAACAAGACAAGAAATACAATTCTAATATAGAATAACCGGTTCAAAATCCACACCATTTTTTCAAGTCAAAAAAAGCCCCTCGCTTAGACCAACAGGAGGAACTTCCAAACAAGCTGTAAAACCTAGACCAATCAAAGAAGGCTTGAAACGAGAAGAAGAAACCTTAGTTTCAGAGAGAAAGAGAAGACCAGGTCTATAAAGTTTGATCAAAGTCGCAATGCATGAATTGTCGGGCCACGAGCTAAACCTCGACAATTCCAAGCCAAGACCTTCATTGAGCTAGTGGGGTCAAGTTAAAGCCTGCTACCCGAGGTGTAACGGAATCAACCAGAGAGTCAGAAACAGAATCCTTCTTCTGGATCATCACCAAAAAAGGAGGAAGAAGGCTTGGAGTCAAGTTTGGATTTTTTAGAGAAATGGGATTTCGAGTAAGGATGAAAGCGTTTTTTTGGCAGAGCAGGGAAAGGCAAGGTGGAAAGTTGACAAAGGACAGCTTTACAATTAATGCTACAAAAGAAATAACGGGGCTCAAAGAGAGAATATTGGAACGGATGGGATGTGGCGTAAAACTTAGGGAATTGGACAAAGGACGAGATGAGCTGGGAAGAGCTGAGTTGGGTTGGACCGAGTTAGGTTGAAGAACCTGGACAGAAGGAGAGGAAGGAGATGATTCAGAAGATGAGTTGATAAGCACTGGAATAGTACTAAGCTCACCTGAAACTGCCAAAGACAACGTCGAACACTTTAGAGGGATAAGATGCTCAACTCGATTGGAGAAAAGAGAACCAGCTTTCAGTTTATCACCATATCTTCCATGGTCAGGAGGTTGAGGAACCACCAGACAAGCAAAAGAAAGATGCCCTATCCTTCCACATGCATAATAGTAATTAGAAAGTTTTTCATATTTATACTACACTAGAGAGGAGACTTAGGAGGTCGATGATGAGTAAAGCTTGGATTCAGAGGATTTAAAAGATTGAGAAGAACCCGGATGCTCAAAAAACTCTTTCATGACGGCTTAAGTTGGTTAGCATTATCCACCTCTAGCAGTTCACTAAGACTAGCACCAATACTATTTGCATTAACCACATACATCATATCTAGAGGGAGACCGTGAACTTGCACCCAAAAAGCACCCTTAGTAAAATCAATATCTTCAATATTAGCATCAAGATTCCACCTCTGCAAAAACAAAGGAGAACCCTTGATATTCCTAGGGGAGTTTTCCAAAACTCGATTAAGTTCTGCTAGATCTTCAAACGTAAAAATTATCAAATTATCCTCCCTATCTTCAGTGATAAGTCATAAGAGACTTAAGAAATTTCCAAGCTTACAAGAGATTATTCTTGATAATAGCTTTAGCAATAAGCTGATGGGAAAAAATCCGCCAACTAAAGTAAGAGAAGGCAGAATGACATGATTAGCTGGAGGATTAGCTAAAGGGGGAGAAGAATCCGACCAACCAAGAGCAGACGTATGGCTGATAAGATCTTCTATCTCATGGTTAAGGATCACCATTGAAAGGAAGAGCAAGAAAAAGCTTAAGAACAAAAAAAGAGAAGAAAACAGAGAGAAAGATGAACAATGTTATGGAGAGACTCTACAGAGAAAGCGGTGTGTTGATATCAGAGTTTTCAGCAAGGTGGTTTGTTAATAGCATTTTGATGGCCTTTTTTACTCGGTGGTTGGCTCGGCCATTACATAACAAATCGTCAATGGGAATTGAAGAAGTTACTTGATAATTGTCAAACCTATATGGTAGCATAGTCTTTTTTTTTTTTGTTTTTAGCAAATAGCTCAAGAGTAATGCTATATGCAAAATCTTTATGTTTAAAGTTGATGTAACTTTTAAAATTATCATTTAATCAAAATTTAATAATGATCAATCATAAATCTAATGGTGATTTTAAAAGCCACATCAACTTTGGAGAATAAACATTTTGCGTATAGCATTAGTCAATAGCCAAATGATCAAAATATATCTACATTGCCACTAAATACAACAGTGTTAGGTAAGAAGGGTAGAATATTCTCATTCGGCTCTTTAAAGTAGAGATTTAGGAGCCAAAATGCATTTGAATCCTCCATTCGGCTTCCAATTTTGAAGAAAAAAGTGAGAAGCGTAATCACTGCTTTACTATCTGCTTTTCATTAAACCAATAAAAAATCATTTCTCTCTCCTCACAATTGTTGCCTTTTCCTTTTCCCCCATTTCTTCTTTCCCTTCTTTTCTCTCATTCTTTATCTCACGCATGAAAGCTTTTTCCTTTCTCTCACGCCGATCTCACATATTTTCAAAAATATAAACGTTATGAAAAGACAATTTAAAAAATATGACTGTTAAAAAAATGCAAATTTTCAAATCCATGGATGTTGGAGAAAGAATAAAAAAAATTCTTAAAAAATGATATTTAAATGAAAAAGTGAAAGTCAATCCATAATCTGAGGAGCTGGATGTAAGTACTTTAAAAACGTAAATAGTTAAAGTAGAAAAATGTGAGGAGTTGGATGTAGGAGCCGAATAAGAATGCTTTTAGACTCGAGAGAGTGAGGAACGAGGCCCACTGGGCTAAGTTATGGGCTGCCAACAGCATATATGCTTACCCATTTAGAAATGGAGAAACAAATTGGAATTCTTAAAACCATGATTCTTTTCATTACCAATCGGAAATGTTTATGCTCTACTTGCAATTGAGG
>FXXK01001718.1:15798-157381 GCA_900184695.1 Betula pendula | reverse complement strand
AAAGAATATATCCACCCTACGCCATAACAAAAAATAGTTGATGCCCAATAGATATAGCACATACCTGAAGATCAATTAAAACTGAACAGCAAAGGCATGATTTGAACATCCAAAATACGTTGTCATCCAATAACAAAAAGCAACAAACTATTTAATAAACGTCAACGTCAAATGATCATTATTAGTCAATTTATATGCACAAGACTGCCATGTTGGCAAAAATTTTATGCAGCTTGGAATTGATGGTCACGTCATAATGATATCTTGTGATCTATTCTATACCAGTTACGTTCTCATTGGTGGTGTAAATACAGTTTAGATGCTAACAATACTTTGTATGAAGATAATCTTGTGTCGAGTTTCACTTCGGTCTCTAAATCTCCATAAAACATGGTTTCATTTTGTTTAATCATGAGATAGCAACAGAGTTACAGGCTACCTAAATCTTGTTCATGAGCTCAAATATACATAGACTCGTAATCCTAAAGCCATCCGAAATACCTTTAAGGTGCTGTACACTCCTCCAGTAAGTAGGTACAACGAAATTGACTTGTTAGGGGCTATGATTATATATCTATACCTATTCCGTCTTGTATGTAATTTAATCTCCTATGCTCAATGCTCAGTCATAGAAAATTATAGTAACATACTGACTCATTCAAGTATATGACATGATATAACAGTAACAATTTAGTACAATAATTCAAACATCTTATTAACTTTCTATCAACATTTTATACTGCCAGAACTCACACAATTAATTAATTATTATGTGTAAATTAAATAGTAAAAGTAAATAATATCAGTACTTAATCATATAATCAAATGCATCTCACAATACTTAATAAAATTAACTCCTCAAATCTATAGATGCATAATAGGACCATATCATGCGATACTTATGATCGCATTACTAAATGTGGTCCCTTAAATCTGTGATAAGAGGAGTTTCCCTATAATCATATGAAACATTCTATATTATATTAATCTACCATAATCGACATAGTAAATAGATATTACTAGGGTTAGACTGACTCATAAAACCAAGATTCTAAGTATTATTACTAAATGCAAATTAATACAGTACGGGGTTTTGGAGCATTTACTCCCAATTTCTTGAAAGAATCTACTGGTAAGGTGTGGCGCATATTCGTAAGCTTTGCATACCTCGAATGTAAAGAGAGTTCAAAAGCAAATCGCGAAGAAACATACCTAGAGAAATTATATGATTACTATACTTGATATACTAGCTAACATTCGATATCATATTGGATAATTATTGCCATCATAGATGCATTGAAGATTTAGAAGTATTTCGACATCAGAATTTAATTTACTCATTATAGATCGATATAGATCGGTAAGAGTACTCATAAGAGTCTATATATATCTATAGGCAAAGAAAACTTGTTCCCATGATTTTACATTATAGGAGGTAGAACTGTAGTTTAGAGGCTCTCCAAGATCAAATACCGCCCCAGATCGGTAGGTTGTATATTGATATAGGAACCCTATTGAGAAGGTCAGAGAGGAGCTAATTTAGTGTGAAACGAGAAAAAAACCGGATAACAGATCGCAGAGCTTTTACCTAATGTGTTGTCTATGTCTAGCCTCGCAACAGTTCTAAATGAAATTATCAACACTATTTTTGTTTTTAATCGCGGATATAGTTTAACCGGCAATTTATTGTTTCATCAGGCCCCAGACTTAATATATACTCCAAAAATGCCGTCCGAGACTATAGTGCATGGTCCGTCGGACTTAATGCGTATAGACGACTATGCGGATCAGATCGCTACTTAGGTAAATATGGAATGAAAGGAACGTCCGGCGACGACCTGCGGACGCATGCTTATGTGCTAGAGTCGACACTGCCAGCTCGTTTTGACCTCAATAAATTTGGAACTGGAACTTTTTGTGAAATACAAAGTTGTTAGTTTTTGATGTCCGGCTTCCAATGACATAAATTTTGTCTCATATTGAGTTCTGAAATCAATAAAGTTATGACGCATTTTAATCCAACGGGGTCAAAACACTAAAGACTATATCATTCATAGTGAAACCACCAACATTATCAATTTCTAAAGCTTATTTTCTTTTGGCATTTGTCCATTACCTTCTTACTTTTTAATATTTTTATCATGCCTTTTTAAGGGATTTATAATCATAAATTAAGAACGCTTGGTCGTTTACAAGCTACAATGTAGATGTTAGCCATAATTGTACTAGTCAATCGATATTGATACTAGTACTCGTATGTGAACCTATTCTCGATAACCATGCACTAACCTAACTCGACCTTGATTGAATTAACAATCCAATAAAATAATATAATATTATTAATAAAGAAACGAAATTCACGGTCAGAATCCTATATTGAATAATGAATACAGATATCGGTTATAAATATAGACTATTAAACAGGAATTTAGTAAGTTTTTGGCTCTAATACGTTTTTTATACCGCTCCTGCACATGTCGTTTGGCTTAAAATTTTAGAAATTAATCGGACTCTATGACAATCTAATTTCATATAATCCAAATTAAGCGATAGCATTGAATCAACAACGCTGTCATAAATAATCTAGCATTGTGTCATCGATCATAATGACATTGAGTTACCTTAACTTTTTAAAGGCAATCTACTGGACCTTGTTCATATAATACCATATTATCTCAAACCTTAATAATATTTATAATAGCTTACATAAAATAGATTCAGTTGGAATCTCACACGCTCGCCACAGCAGTTCTAATATAATAAACCATATACCGGTCTAAATAAGTCAGATATTTACAGTGCGTCTTTCGATTGTAAAAGGAGAAGCTTGGGTCATGAGAAAAGTTCTAGGGAAAGCAAACCGTGCACCGTATCAACTCCAAAGCTATACGAGTACTCAGGATACTTATTTGTACCCACTCCATCTTTTAATATCGACTTCATTCACCATTATCATGGTCCATTAATCATTCGTTCATATTGTTCGTCCATACTATCATTTTCGAGCAAATATCTACACCTAGGCACAATAATCAGCATATCAACTATTACTATTAAGAAGTGTTACATCTTATGTTCTCTCTAACAAACCAATGTTTTTAACTCCATTCATTGCGCTATAATGCCATGTTACGGTTCCTTATGGGTTGAAATGGTCTTAGCACTTATTTGTCTATGTTAACATCCTCGAAAAAAGAAATACTGAGGTTATTAAAAAGAAGGATCCACACTAGATAAAATATTCTTCTTTGCATCTTGTTGTGAGTGCGAAACCTTTGAGCAAGCAGACGACGACAGCTAAAGACAAAGAAAAAATTAGCGCTTAAAATGCTATTAGTGTTGTGTTGATTGTATAGACTGATAGTGTTTTTTTGTGTGTGTTTTACAATATAGATAATTAGATAAGCCCCTACATAAGTGTGATACGCATGTGCGTATTTTAAGTCATTCACAAGTAGGTACACAATAAAATCTGTAATAAATATATTTTTGGTATAGAAACCTGTTTTGAGCATGCATTAAGAGAGTTTGAATAAAAATATATGGTTTTTTTTTTAGTATATCGTAGTTATAAAATTACTTTTGATAGAGTAATAAAACAACAATGTGGAATTGTGATTTGATAAGATATAACTTTTTTTTAAAACAAGTAAAATTGTTAATGAAAAATAAGTATAATATTTTTTTGAAGGAATATCGAGTGAGACAAAAGGGGAAAGGCCACCTCTCGAAAAAGCGAGCGAGAGCCAATTTACAAAAGAATGTCTAACAATTCTCAAAGCGTTTCAATTGGAGCAGATATCTCAATTATGGCGATCTATAACCCATCCCCGGTTGTCTTGTGATGGTCTTGTTGGGAATGTTTGTTGTTGTATAGCAGGCCGAAACAAAAATATATGTTGTTTTTCAAAAATGGCATATTTTCCAACATAAGCTGCTGTAGCATGAATATACCAGTAGTCTATCGGGCGTAGAATAAGTTGGTCTATAATGAAAGGATTATATCCAAGGGACTTAGGGTAAGCATTAATGGTTTGTACTTATTAAAGTTTTGCATAAAATTTTTCTGGTATGAAAGTAATTTCGAGTAGAGACAGGTAGGCATGTAAAAAAAAATATTTTACTATGCTATTAATAGTTCTTCAGTCTCGGAAGAAACAAACGGGCAAGAGAGTTATGAAAAGTTGCAAAATAGCGTCGAGGGGCCTGAGAGAGGACCCATATAGACGTGGTCAAACAACGAATAGTTGTATTTGCATAAGTCTAGGTCCATCGTTCACATTCAAACATTTAACATTGGTAGTTCGATCGCGTTATAAAGAAGGCAATGTTAAAAGTAAGATGAGCGATCGTAAAAAGAGACTGCTTCGAACCTAAACTTTGAATGCCGCATATTAACTCTATGTCTTTAGTTTTTGCTCCATATATATCTTTAAGTTGTACCTTTCTTCTTTTTTTTCGTTTGGTTGCTCTTTATATTGAACTCCTTTTTCGCAGATCCCGATCTCCCCCATCCTCTAACCCCTTACATAGTCGCACATCTAGAAATATTATATTGTATCTCAATTACAAAATGAGAATAGAAATTAAGCCTCTATTAACATCATAATAAATATCACACACACTCATTTCAGAGATTATTAATTATGAGACCTATGCTTTCCTTTGCTAGCTTTAGAAAGATCTCTATTTTAATGCTTAAGAACACATTATATAATAAAAAACCTAGTTTTCCTTAGAAAGAATAATTCGATGCATTTGTATTAGTAAGTTTGTTTAGCTGTTTATCAGTACCTGAACACCAAAAACAAAAAATGTATAAATGGAGGCACAGTGGATAACTCATAGATGTCATACTAAGAGCTTATGAGTTACTCAGAGAAAGGAGGAAATGATCAATTTACATCCTTAAAAAGCGAGGTCAAATTACTACAGTTCAGCATGATTACTCCATATATGACGACAATTACATTGCAAGGTTGAGACTCATCTGATCAGCTGGTCACAAAATGCTCCGGCAGTATTTCTCCACATCATGTCTGGAACATTAGGATAATTGGAGATTGCCGCGCGGCCGCCGAGTTAATATTTTCCCAACGAATCATCGAATCTTTTTGGTATTCCCTCATCTCTCTCCAGACGGAACTAATTGATCACCCGAATCTGTATTGGGCATTTGCGAATAATTATGAGAGCAATGAGGAGATATAATAAACCAACTAATAAGTAACCTTACATATCCACAAGATGTTATGTAAATTAAGCAATTACTCAGTGCTTGAAATAGCACAAGTGCATAGTCATGCGCGGAGTCAATAGCTCGAGAGTATAAACTGAATGCTATAACGATGATATAGTGTAGATAATATAGTATCGTGCCAACGGGCCTCTATGATTTATTAGACGAGGTTTTCGGTTTTTGTGCTACCAGTAATATAATGAGAAGGCGAAGAACACAAGCTAACTACACGAGAAAAACGTGACAAATTACGTTATTCCACACTAACGACTCGTCAGCAAATCCAGTCTATAGGAGATCAAAAATAGGTGATTATCGCAAGAGATAACGAATAATACAAAATTAATCCTCTCATAGAGAAACACAGACAGATCATAAAATGTAGGTATATATTAACATAGGTGTTACTATTTTTTTTTTGACATCAAATATTAACATAGCAGGTCATTCGGCAGCCAGAGAGAGCCAAAGGGTCGTTAGAGAAACAACCACACACTAGAGAGTAGGGCGCTGCTACTTAGACTATCCACTCACGCCAAGAGTTAATGAGTACAAACAACTACACAGCCAAATAGAGTATTCATCACTTAGAGAGCGAGAGAGAGATACTAATAATAATACTACGATAACTTCTTGTCTCAGACAATCAAGTTATATATCAAGCATCCACAATATAATCTCAACCTATCAGATAAGGCAGAAATTTTGCTCCAACTTCTAGCACGAGCAGTGGACAAGCATTCATACCGTCAGCATAACTAACGAACAAAGGGGATAATCATAGCATAGAGCTGACAACATAATCTCTAGTATTCTAGGTTATTTAAAAAGTTTACATGTGAAAGTGGAGAGAGAGATTGTGGACATAATGAAACACAGTTGGATGTGCTCACTCATAGCAAAGGCCCATGCAACACAAACCATAAAAAAACAAGCCCTTGACTAACCATCAAAGAACATACATCATGAGTTATAGATGGGGTATGATCATCCATCGAAATACGAACCTACAAGCGTGATTATTAAACGATACATAAACACACAATATAGAACCTAACTCGGCAACATAAACGAGTTCTATACAGAAATGTACATTACGACGTCAGTCGTAATAAGCCGAGTAATAAACGGGAATTTCTCAAAACTCTCAGTACTGCACCAATATCATGTAACATAAGAGAATTCCATAGACTTTACATGATTTAAGGCGTGTCAGAGGAAAAGAAGTGATTGTCATAGACAGGAGACTTTCAACTAACATTGTTATGATGGCATTCACTCAGTATTCCGACATTGTAGTTTTCGTAAAGAACCGAAGTGTTAGTTAACGAGTCTCAGCTTACTTGTTACAGTAGAGCGAGGCGACTTCACCACAGTAGAGATGTAAATTAGGCATTTATTATTGAAACATAAAGCAGCTGATGAAGTAAACACATGTGGTCATAAAAAATCAGAAATATATTAATGCTGGTACATATACATGTATGATATTCCAAAGTCCTTCCACGCCCCGTTAAAAAAAACTAGCAACATACGCACCTCTAACTAATGTTAAAATAGTTCGATTTAATAATTATGCTATACTCATATATCAAGTGTTCCTTTCTTCCAAGGGTGATAACAACAAACATATAACATGTCAGGCAATAAAATATGTAAAATCGTCATATGCGCTAGACATAAGAGTTACGGAGGTTCTTGCGCGTTAGAGCGAACGTCGTAAGCATATCTAAGATATGTCTATAAGTAAGAAGATCAACAAATCATCATATGCAACTAGCCGTAAGATATATACATATGGCCCCCTTCCATACTACCTCATATGGCATATTACTAATAACATAGTCTATGATATGAAACGAATCCCATATAATCAAGTCATCAATAATGGAATTGAGTAATCATAAAAACAATCTAAAAAATTTTTTCATGAAAATAAGAAAAAACAATAATCTTCGCCCATGTACACTGGTAGCTACTAACAGAATTTCTAATACAACTCCCATGTGGCGTAGGTGTAATGCTCTTGTAGCGAATAATTATCATTTACTCATCTTCTCTATTAGGCCACATCAATTTTTTACAACCCCTGTCGATCATGGATTATAACAATACACCTAACTTATGCCTTCATCATGCAATTGTGGACTTTCACTCATGAAATTATCTTCACAATTGCCTCTACTCATGTTCTAAAATTATATATTTATTTATGAATTATAAGTATATTAAATACATTTAATGTAAAAAAAAAAAAAAAAAAAAAAAAAAAAAAAAAAAAAAAAAAAGAAAAAAAAAAAAAAAAAAAAAAAAAAAAAAAAAATAATCATATTGTCATATGATTCATATTGACTACTGATTAAGTTTTAATTCAAAATGTGACCTCAATAAATAATTCTATAATTAGTACTTTATCCACTGTGTCAATATTTTTGTTTTTGCGTTGATACTTTTACAGTTATTAACAAATGCAATCATCTTAAGAAATAGGTTTTTATTTTTATTTTTTAAGCATTTAAAAGGATTCTAACAATAGCAAAGGAAAGAGGAAAATATCGATGGTGTTTGATAATTGATGTTATTTTATTTTATTTTTAATTAAAACAAATATTTTGATGTGATTAAAAAAGTAAAAGAGAGATGGAGGGAGACCAAAAGGCACGGCGAGAGTTCAAAAAAAAAAAAAAAGAGGAAAGACAACAAAACAAAAATAATTGGTGCATTCAAAAGCATTCGAAGCACGATCGCCAACTTTAAATGCTTTTCAAAGCACGACTACCAATGTTAAATGTTTCGAAGGTGCTTTTCAATCTGACACGTCTATAAAGGGTTTCACCAATTCTGGCACTAGTATTTTGAATTCATTTGCCCGTTTGTCTCGAGACTGAAGACTATTAATAGAAGAAAAAGTTAACATGCTACCGTTCTACAATATTCTAAAATTATTTTAAAACTTTTATTTTTAGTCTTTTTTCATATGTATCTGGTGCTAAGATTTTGTCAGCAGTTGGTTTGGAATTGCATTTTTGAAAAAACAACATTTTTTTGTTGGCCTTGTGAGATATTGACATTGTCCAAATTGAAAGTTTGAGAGAGACATTGTCAATTGGATTGTAGTTTGAGAGGGGTATATTGTGCACTTTTCTCCAAAAACAATTTTTTTTTAAAAAAAGTTTTTTTTAATCAAACCAACTGTTGTTTGCCTACAAAGTTTTTTAAATACTAAAAACATATTTTAAACTCTTTAATGCATGCTCAAACAGGTTCTTAAATATTGTTATAGGATATTGTGAGACTAAATAGCAAGGGAAACACTAGTGGGGCCTTAATTCGGTAATACATTCAATAAAGCATTCTTAAGCGTAACTTTTTTATTGTTCGATAAAGTTGATACAAAGATCAAGAAGAAAATATTTTTTTCCTTTTTTCAAATCCCATGTTAACATAGACAAATAAGTGCTAAGACCATTTCAACCCATAAGGAAACCGTAACATGGCATTATAGCGCAATGAATGGAGTTAAAAACATTGGTTTGTTAGAGAGAACATAAGATGTAACACTTTTAATGATGTTGTATTATGTTTTCTGGGTTGTATTTGCTGAATATTAGGACAAAATATGAACGAATGATTTATGGACCGATGATAATGGTGAAAAGTAATTTAAAAATGGTAAATAATTGAACGAACTGGATTGATTTAGGTAGCTTAACTACCCAACTCCCTTTACAAGAAAAGACTAAAACTGACTTAAAATGTTATGTATAAATTTACAACTTGATTCAACGATCTTTAGATATTTAATTATTAGATAATATTATTATATGATAATAATGATCATATGATCGTATGACACAATGCTAGATTATTTTATGAAACACGTTGTTGATTCCAATGCTAATCGCTTAATTTGGGATTATATGAATTAGATTGTCATTATATATGAATAATATGATTAAGTATCTGAATTTTCATTGGATTATATAATTAAATATTTAGATTGTTGATTCAACAATCATTAGATACTTAATCAGTAGATCATATGACAATATGATTTAACATAAATTATTTATATATAATATATAATATATATATATATATATATATATATATATATATATACAGTCTGGGCTGATTGAACAATAAATTAGCCAAACTATATGGGATTAAAAAAAAAAAAAGTTTGAAATTTGATGTTGGGGTCCACGAAAAACACAAAGGAAAAGCCTAGGCTGATTTACTGTTTAATTAGCCCAGACTTATGTATATCACTACTCTCTCTATATATATAAATTGTAAATCATATTATTATATGACTTATGAGATTATCTATAATAAATATGATTATTATGAGTCATAATTATCATAATGAATAAGTATCCAATGATAATACTTAGATCATATAATCATATGATCTTAGATCTTGGATTATATAAATCTAACGATTCCTAATTATTTAATGATAATACTTAAATCTTATGATCATATTCATATGATATAATGATTATATGATCATATGGCACAATGTTAGATTATTATATGATGATATGGTCCTATTATATTATATGAATAATTTGATTAAGTATTTGAATTGTCATTAGATTATATGATTAAGTACTGATATTATTTACTTTTACTATTTAATTTACACATAACTAATTAATTATTGCTACTTAATATATATTGAATATTGTTATTGTTACTTAATTTATATTGAATATTGTTATTGTTACTTAATTTATGCTTATATATATATAATCATGCCCTAACAAGCAAGTCGTGCCGGTTTATACGAGTATGTATTGTTGAACAATTAAGCCTAATTTCGTATTCATGAATGACCTATTTAATAACCGAGTCGAACACGAGTCTTCACAAGTAGCTCTATTCATTTACACCCCTAATGAGAACTAACCTTGATAGATCACAAGATTCAATTGACGACCATCATTCCAAGTGCATAAATTTGCCACAACACTCATAAATATATGATATTTTCTTGACGTTTAAAAAGTTTTGCTTTTGACACATTTTGATGTTCAATCACTTTGCATTTATACCAGTGTATTGCATATCTATGGGCACTTCAACTTTTTTTGTTTAGGGTGATATTTTTATATGAACTTGTTGATTCCGTGGAGACGTCTGGCGGCTTCATTTCAAAGGTGGAATCTGCAAGTGCTTCCATGCTGGAGCAGCATATATTTCAGACACCTAGGATTGCAAAAAAGATTTATGATCTTGCTGGATGTCTTTGAGTGTTCTTGTTGTAGCATTTTTGGTGGCGTCATCTTGTTGACTATCTTTTTTTATTTTGATGGATTTGCAGACGTCAAGAAGCTTATACAGAACTTTTTAGCAGCAATCTTCCTTTTTATATCTTCTTTGATTGCAATGTACAACTTTTACTGCCTTGTGTAATTTATGATAACTCCTGTCATGGCTATCACCTCCAGGTGTTGCTATATTTCAATATTTCATGGGTTAGAAATTGTTCACCATATTCACCGCCCCTTTGGGCAGTTAAAGAAATGCTGCTTTTGTCATATAAAAACAACCAAGGGATACAGATTCGCCTAGAGAAATGCACAAATTCATGAGAGCAATTCGGGCCCCCAAGTACAGGGATCCAAATTCCCCAAAGAAAGTTTTCAAATCCTATTAACAGCATCAACATGGGGGGTTCATGCAGTTGAAATAATTGTTGGCATTGAAAATTGCTAAATCCCGAGTGGTGGAACAAAAGATAATTAGGAAGAAAAAAAAAAAACTGACAAAAATATTAGAGATGAATAGTTTTTGTATGGAATACCCCCGACTGGTGGAACAACTGCGACAATTAACGCATGGTCAATCATGTGTTATAACACAGCTGAACGAACAAAATCTAGATAGATGAACTTCTGTTCCTACCATACAGGGTTCTAAACTTTATCAAGAAAGCTTCAAGGAAAGAAACTAAACAGTATCTCCAATCCCAATTCTACTTCAGGATGCTGCCATTTCAGATTTTTTATCCTCCAAATGTTTTACCTCCTTACGCCAGCCTTCAAGCTTTATCAATTTGTCCAACTGTTCTGGCTTCATATCTTCTTGTGCCATTTTCTGCTGTTGCGATTCAGTAAGTCGAATCTGCAGAATTGAACAAACAATTAAGTGAACTAGTATATAAATGGCGTGAACATATAAAGCATGAGCCTTCAAGCCATATTGGGCGGTTGTGGTTTTTGATGTTTTCACTAAACCATAGACTTGACAAGTACCAGGGATTAAGGGAAGTGATTGATAGGAGGCGAAGGGTAGGGATAAGGGTCAATTTTGGTGCTTGGCTAAGGGTAAGAATAAGGGGTGCTGTTTTGTGTATTGCTTGCTTTTTTACTACGTTTGTTTTGATTAGTGTTGGTTAGTGTCATTATCATTTGGGTTGGATGAGTATGTTAGTTGATTGGATTGGATGAGTGTCAGTCGAGTAAAGGATTAGACGATCCTCTTCTATAAAAGTAGGTGAGAAGAGAACTAGGGGGAGTCATTGAGTAATTTTATCAAACAGCTTGTATGTAGTGAACTCCTACCCGAGTTGGAGTCTTGTTTTCATCCAAATCAATTCCATTTTTACAATTCCATCATCTCAATCCAATTTCCAGTTTACAATCCAACCACAATCAGTCAATCATAATCACAAGAACCCATCAGTGATGCCCTCGATTTTCCTCATGCCTCCCTCCAATTGAACCGACAGAAAGGGTTGAGCGAGCCAAACTATTACAAGTAACTTTTTTTGCTAATTCACACACTACAATTTCCATCATCCCCTTTCTTATGCCAATCTAAACTACAGATGAGATAGGGAAGCAGGGTGTATTGCCCTTCAATGGTGGTTGGTGGGTTTGAAGTGGCATTCTGGTTAATCCATGGATTTGAAAAGTCAAACCTCTGAAGTTGACTGAATTTGCACAATTTATTTTTTTTCTCCAAAAAAATGAATGTGCATCGTTAACACTGGGTTGAACACAAGCCTTGCAAGAATATCTGTGTTTCAAAGCCAGTGAGCAAACATTACCTCTATGTATGTGAAGCTTTTGTATAAATTAGTTGTTAAACTGTAAAGAGCTTATGTATTTTTCACGTAATCAGAGTTATTGTACTTTAGTACAACAGTGAACCACATTCTGTGATCACTAGTCTTAGCATAACTCACCAGCTCTGATGGATAGCCCATTAGTGCATTTTCCCTCTCTTTTTATATCCTCTTTTAACTTTTTTATTGTATCTTGCCACTTTCTTCCCACTGCTATTAAACAAGGAAACATATTTGAATGCCAACCCATTTTCTTTTCTATTCACTACTTTGAAAAAGATCTACAAATAGAGGCTTTACCCTGGTTGCTCCGCTCAAGATAGCAAGGCCATGCTCCAACCCATAGCCTGCATACTTATCTACTTCTAACCGAAAGTTCTCCTAAACAAATGGAGCAAAAAGACAAACTTAGTTACTCAAGCTTGGCTCGAGATTGGCCTGGTAGGAAGCTACTCAATTGACCTACTTCTTGCATTGTAGACAAAGAAGCTAATCTTCGGCAGTTTGTTACGAAGCTCAAACTTGAGATTGGCTCAAATAAAAAAACTTCCCCCCGCCCCCCGCGTGAACAGACAGACAAAGCACCCACATTATAGTGCCCCAAGTGCAGCAAAATCAGATGAGAGAGAAAAAAGCAAGAAATAATAAGAAAAAAAGGACAACAGGAAATGGAGAAGTAGAAAAGAAAAGAAAAGAAGCAGATGGATAATAAACAAAGGTTATGAACATCAGTCAGCTCACAAATCGCACACAAACATTATATGATGAAAAGGCAAAAGCACCCTATACAACCTCATTTTCGCACAAACATAAAATTGGTAAAGGTAAGACTCCCCCCTAAGTTTCATCATATGCAACCATTGAAAAATTCTGAACTGATTACTGCTGAAAGCTTTTCCCTGATTTCTGCATTTAATTTCATATATTAAGTGTCAACTTTCTTTCTTAGTACTTAGGGCCGCCTTACGCTTTTAATGAGATTGGCTTATTACTTATCAAGATAAAAAAAAACTTTCTTTCTTAGTAGAATATCTCAGATGAGCTGAACAATCTGCATTTATTCGTCTGATGAAACAGAAGGTTTATGCAGATTGCAGCCCAAACATAACAATTCTACACCAAATCAACAGGAAACGGCATCTCTTGCAAGGAAGATTATTGTAAGAGCCATTACACTACAATCTGGAGCAGCACAAGGCAAACCACGGGTAGACCTAATGGCTTAACTACTTAAAATAGAATATATAGGGAAAAGGACAAAGAGAAAGCTAACCTTGCTGGGCTATGCACAAAAATTTTTCAGAATGCACCATGCACGCACCTCAGTATATTAAAAAAAAACTTCACACAATGCATAAACAAACAACCTAATTGCCACATCAAGTGAAAGGAACATAACAATTCTCCTGGGATCGTCAAATAAATACCTCGCTCATTGTCAAACTTAGCATTTAAATCCAGAGGAGTGCAACTAGTCTACTGCAAAACAAAATAGTCTCTCTGCACAGGCTTACAACATACTAAAAAGGTGACCAACGATCAGGAATGGGACTTAAAACACTCAAATACCATGTCATGCTACAAGAACAGAGAAGATGAGAACAAAATATCCAACCATAAATGCCCCAAAATGCAAGTCAGCCCATCAATCTATTCTATAGGTTCAGATAAAAAGACCATAATACCCTCATGTTTAACCAATTTGAGGCAGTACTGCCAATACCAAGAAAATGGTTGATTTCTATTTCACTTGCTATATGTAAAATGTAACCTGTGGATGTTCATTATTATGTAATGCACTGACTTTTACACTCAATCTTTCTAGGTTCATTTTACTCAAGGTTTAGACCATTGTAATTCATACTTAAGGTAAACCTTGACCTATATTATTTTCTTTGATACTAAGGCCAAGAAATTTTGATTGAAGACTATGGACCCTTTGGTGTATGTGGAACATCAAAATAGGAAGGAAGTGATCATTTTCTTAAAAAGAGAAATATCCAGTAGTGAGTTATAGTAAGTTCCTAGACAATAATGCTTAGAAATTTAGGGTGACAACTGTGGACCCTTTGGCATGGGCAGACCATCTAAAAGAAAAAGGAAGCAACATTCTTAAAAATGGACGGGCCTGACTGAAAGAGAAAATCAATGGACAAGAAATGAATAAGAAAACAACAAACCTAATTGACTCAACAGTTAATCACGTGTAAGAATGATGTGTGAGAAGGATGCCTTAATAAGATGATTCCAGAATAAAGAAAACGAAACAAAGAAACTTACATTACACACAAAGACAGTAATTGAATACGTAGCATATACATTATACTTCGTTTGGAATCAGATAATGGGTAAAACTCAATTGAACTCTACTGGTGCAATTCAGATAAACTGAATTCTATTGCTTGCATATTTGACTCTATTGTATCTGTTGGGAACATGGGAGAAATGAATTCAATTGATCTATTTTCCAAAATTATCCTCTCCAAAAATAAGTAGAAATTGAAGAAAAAGTCCAACAACTTGTAAATAAAAATAAAATTCCATTATGACTTCCAAAGAAAAAACACAAGTGCACACACGCACACACACAAAACAAAAGGAAAACCAAAAAACTAAGGGTCAGTTTGGTAAACTGCTGGAAAAGTCTTTTGAGTAGCAAATGCTGAAAACTCTTCTCAAAACTAGTTAACCAAATGGATTTTCAGATGTGACCCCACACCACTAACACATTTTTCAAAACAAACTACAAAACACCTATAAAAAAAAAAAAAAAAAACAACATACTTTTTTTAAAAAAATAACTTAATATTTAAAAATAAAATAAAATAAGAAATAATTGGCAGTGCTTTTGCCGCCACTTTGTTTGGTGGCCACCACCTAGGCTGCTAGATCACACCACGATGGCCGCCGCCGTGGTGGCACAAATGTTTCTAATTTTTTTTCTTCCTTTTCATTTTTGTTTTACTATATAAAAATATTTTTAAATTTTAAATTTTTACAAACACTCTTCCAAAATTTTACCAACCCATTTTCAACTTTTCTCAAATGTGGCCCCCACCAAATCAATTCTTAACTTTCAACTTTTTCAAAACCCAAAACACTTCTCAAAATTTTCCCAAATAGACCCTAAATTTGATCACTGAAAATCATGGCAGAAACTAAAAGCCCCTTAGTCTAAACCTAGAGCTGGAGAAAGATCAAAAGATGGAAATTAACAGGAAAATGATGAACAAAAAAATTAGAGATTGAAGCACTTCATCCTAGCTGATCCAGTCATTAATCCAACCGTCTTATCAAAAAAAATAAAAAAATAAAAAATTGAATCCAACCCCAGCAAAAGCCTCGTCATCAAAACAAAGCACAACAAAATGCACTAAATCTCCGTAGGATGTATCAAACTACAAATGATACCTATTAACTGTGGAAAACTCAGGCAGAGTACAAACAATACCAATAAATTGCAGAGTTTTCCAGTAAAGTACAAACAATATCTGTCAAGTCTTAATCTAAGAATTGTCTTTATTGGCAGCAATGAAATCTGATGGGAATTCTGACAATGAGGTTGAGTTTAAGTCATGGTAGATTAAAATAAAATCTGATGAGAACTCTGACAATGAGGTTGAGTTTATGTCATGGTAGATTAAAGGCCTTACACACGCACAAAGAGAGAGAGAGAGAGAGAGAGTAAGATTGAAAGTCGTTTTTCTTATTTGGTATGGAGCAGTGTAAGGGATCAAGAGACAGGACAGGTATTTTTGAGAAATCAATAGCACCAGTGGTAGGACCCCCTGCAAATGAATTTTTTTAGCAACTCTGACCCATTTTGAGGAGAACTTTCCGACAGAATTCTATCAATTTAGTTCAGTTGAAATCTAGCTGCTTTTTCCATTCCAAACACCCTGCTAATATCCCAAGTAAAATTCACACTTATAAGCTCTTAGATTACTACTCATCTCTTACTTCTCAAAAAAAAAAAGATTAGTTTTTTTTTTGACAAGTAACAAATGAAAAAAAAAAAAAAAAAAACAGTGTCATCAGATTTGAGTTTATTGGTAGTAATGAATAGTAATTATTCATTACTATTCCCATGAATAACCATCCTAAGCAATGCTAAGAGCATCTCCAGCTTTAGTGGCTATTTTAGCCACTCAAAATACACATTTTTCTATTTTAGCTACTAGTTTTTCAACACAAACTCCAATAGATTATTTATTCAACTATCTACTTTCTTTAAATATTAATTTTTAATATTATTTTATTGAAAAGAGGAAGAAAGGATAAGAGAGAGGAGGGAGAGAGAAAAGAGGAAGAGGGAAAGGAGAACGAAATGATAAAAAATTGATTCAACATGCTACAATGAACTTTCGTAGAAAAGTTTTTATTTTGAAGCATCTATTGGAGAGCCAAAAGAGCTCATATTAGCTATATTTAGCTAATATGAGCCCTTTGAAGCATCTGTTGAAGATGCTCTAATAAAAAATGAACTTTTTTTTGTTTATTGGTAAGTTACACACGCACCCAGTGAGACTTGAATCCACAACCTCACCCTCCACCTTGCCACAAATGGAGAAAGTACCATTGAACTAAAGCTCATTGACCAAAACTAAATATTAAAACTTCTACCCACCCCTTTTGAACAAAGGACAACCGTATATATTTCGTAATGAGTAACAGTGTCAATACAATGTCAAATGTGAAACACGAACAATATGGTCATTTGTATTCGCAGGAAAGGCCAAATGTAGGTATCCTACCTTCTTTTTAAGTGCTCGAATTTTTTTATCAATATCTTGAACTGGATTTCCTGAATTTGAACCCTCTGTTGAGTCTGAAGGTGGGGTGATTACAGTAGCATTTGCAGAAACAGCTAGCTCATTCATCTGAGACATTAACTGCTTGACAGATTCCGATCCATTATCTAAATCTTCATCTTCATTTTTTATCTCCCCAGCTAGTTCTTGATCCGATTTACCCTTTTCAAGAGCAGCCTGCAGAATAAATCAACAAAAAAAAAAGCAACTTGCATGAGATTCATAGGAACTTTTTTTTATAAGTATGAGTTTATTAAAAAGCGTAAGCTGCCTCTATATACACGAGAAGCTCCAAACGAGCAAGAAACCCAAGCCCGCAAACCCAAAGCCCACAACATAGCAAAACCCTCAAACTTTGCCTTTCCCTTCGCCTAATGGATGTACCCTTAGCATTGTAGTTAATGGAGAATTCTAAATTTAGAAGCTTCCTTCTATCCTTAACCTTTCAGGGGATAGCCACTAAGGTGACATCCAACCTCTCACTAGGCTCCCCTATCGAATCCCAGTCCAAAAGAAAAGGATCTCCGTCTCTGTCTCCCATTTTAATTCACAATGACAAAGACCAATTCAAAACAACTGCACTTTTTTCAGTCCATGTGCCTATGCACTAGCTCATCAAAGGTGTTCAACAAAATGCTCCTAATGACCATGTGCGACCTAAATGAGCTTTGGGCTCAAACCAAGCCTAGGTGCATTAGAATAAGACTGGCTGTCCTAGGGTTCAGAGAGGATTTCTTATAATGGAATTCTTATACTTGTTAGACACCAATAATGATAGTACCCCTCACTCTTTCTTTTTATTTCTTCCCCTTCTTTGGGGGGGGGGGGGGGGGGGGGGGGGGGGGGGTAACGATAAAAACTTCACTAAATATAAGAATAGCCAACCTTCAGGGAGTGAAAACACAAAGATCATACCAGACATAATTTAACAAAATAAATAAGAAGATAATACATCAAAAAAGAATTCTATCTTCAAATTATCACCAAAGCATGCCCCACTTTAAGCAAATATTATCTCCATCATCAGGTCAGTGCTAAAAGAGAATAAGGCACCAATATCTGCAGCTAATCATGTAACATCTCCATGTGGTACCAAATTATTTTTCCAATTTGGCCTTTTTTTTTTTGCAATAAGAAGCAATCAACCATGCCATTCCTCATTCTTTAAAAATCTGGTCACTTACTCCATTGTCTTCAAAATTTCACAACAAGAGCATGCCAAAAATTAAGGGTCAAAGAAATGCTTCTGTCTTAACTTCAAAATTACTTAGATCATTGGTTTTCTGATATTACTACTCTAGTTGGTGATAGATTAGACTAAGGTTCAAAGGCGAGCTATCATACATTTGTGAGAGGTCCTGAGGTGATATGGAAAAGCAGGAAACAGGGCTTGATGGCTGCAGCATGTGCTAAGGCAAAGTAAAACACTATGGCTTGTGAAACCTTTACATGCTATGGGTATTTTTTTTCTACATATGATAGAAGTTGCAGGTTTTTTATCCTAGGAAGATGTTGGCTAACAATCACATCACCCTATCTAATGGTAACAAACAGCCGTTTCATGAGAAAAAAATAATTCCTTTTTTGGCTTGTCTTAGATAAACAAAACATTCAAAATTTTACAACAGGACTTCTAATAAATGAACTTCTAAACTGCTAAATAATTTGATCATCATTTCATTGCTTGGAATTGAATTATAGAAGAAATAGGTTCAAAGTAAAACAAGAGGGATAAAACGAAGTATAAATATCCCCAGATAAGATTAAGAGGAGGTGTGCGGGGATACATTAAAGGGGAGTGCCTCTTTTAGGCGGATATAATACTTCACTCTCAACCTAAAATTTAGCTTTCTACTTTGCAGATGTTTACCTAGAACACAAACCAATTGAACAAATAACAACAGACAACCTTATCTGTATGAGGTCAACCTTTCCTAATGCATATGCTAGGTGTAAGATCTTGGCGAGTTCAATTTTTTATTTTTTTTTATTTTGTTGTCAATTCTAGAATTGTAAATTTGGTTAGAAATTTGGCTCACTTTATCAATACAAGGGTGTAGAATCAAATCAAAGCACAAGATAGAGAACTTTCAATTAAACAAAAACATAAAAAAATTGTTGGTTTCGTCTTTTTTCTGTAGAGTAGATCATGCCTAGAAGGGTGGTGGAATTGTTGGTTAGCTGGAGAGGTTAGTTGGGAAGCCATTGCATTTTAGAAGCTTGGACGATGGCTCCTCTATGCTTAACGTGGTGCATTTGGAGAGAGTGAAATGCGAGGAACTTTGAAGATTGTGAGAGTTTAATGTTAGAGCTAAGACCTAGTATGTTCAAATCTTTTTATACTTGGATGGAGGCGTACAATAGTCCTCACTTTTCTAATTTTACTGAATTTCTGAACTTATGTTCTTTTTCTCCCTAATTAGGGGTCTCTCTTATATACATCATGAGTATTTTGGTTGCACCCTTCTGCGATTTCTAATGAGCTTGATTTTTACTAACAATATATATATATACGTATATAGATATATATATATGTATGTATATATATATATATATATATACATATATATGCTTGAAGGCTTGTAGTCTTATGACCAGCACTGGAGAGAGTTTGTTTTCTCCAATGTTTGGTTGGTTACCCTATCCTCACTGGATTTCCTTCAGCAGTACAGTTCATTAAACTGATAGATAAACACAAATAACACATGGACATAAAGTTGGGCATACAGCTAACAACTGTAATAGAGGGCTGGCTATCAGCTATATCCCTATTGTGCAAAAGAAATCTGGACTTAGGAGATATAAGGAAACCATGCTATCAGAGAGAGTTGAAAAAGAAAAGAGAAGAACAAAAAAATAAAAGCCGATTCTTCTCTTTAAAACTTTGCCTAGTAAACCCAAAAGTACTTGACCACAGTGATAAACAAAAGACAAATGAATTCCCTTAACAGGAAAAGAACCATAAAATTGAGGCAATTACAACATAACAAGAGAGTAAAATACCTGTAGCCGCTTCTCCTTCTTTCTTTCATTCCTCTTTACTGACTTAGTCTTGGGTTTTGGATCCAATTCAGGATCATAACCTGGAGGCCCCGCCTGCGAGGCCATCTCCTTTTTCCACTGCATTACAAAAGCACAACAGAAGCCCCATTAAACCTTGAGAAATAAGCCACTTAATAGTCTCAATTGACAAACCCCTACACTCAATTGAGACTATTAACAATATCACTTGGCTTAGATGTGATTTTCACAACCGAATTAAGAGCTTTTTTCATTCTTCTGTTTTCAAAATCTAACCTACGGATAATGCAACTCTTTTAACAATCTAATCTATAATTTCCACATATTTTACGAAGCATAAACAGAAAATGATAAAAATTATGACATATTATTCTGACTTTCCCAGCAACCAAGAAAAGAGAAAGAGGGAAAAGAAATAACATATTATACTTCCATCCTTGTTTGTGATAAGGCAATTTACAAATAACATGAATGCCACCATAATTGCTAAGAAACCAAAAAAAAAAAAGTAAAATAAAGTAGAAGTTCTTGCATCTTTCTTGTTGCCAGGCCCCTAAGAAAATTAAAAAGAAAATGCAGGTTTATTGAGTCAAGCAATAAAACAAAGCCCGTTCTGTTGATTACACTAAAAAAAAAAAAGTATTTTGTAGATAGGGTAATATGTTTTGTCTATGAATGTGTGCATATATATATACATAAAAAAGCTGATATCATAGTTTTGCTAGGGCTGCCTGAGTTTTCCGAGCAACGAAACAAGGGGGACAAAGAGAGTACGTACCAAGGCGCCTTTGGATTGGTAAATGGCGACTTCCTCTTGAGGGACATAGCCAGCCCTAATCCGGATGGGCTTACGGAGGGTCCCATCGGGTCTCCTGGTCGGCGCGAGAAGCCTCTCCCCTTCTTTCAGGCTTTTGCTAAGATCCGCCAATTGATTGAGATCCTCTTCTCCTCCACCCCCACCTCCCCCTCCATTGCTGCTCGCCATGATCTTGCCAAGCCTTTAGGAGTTTCCCACTGATGCTGACATGCTGTTCAATGGCTTTCTAAAAACACAGGAATTTTCTTTTCTTTTCTTTTTTTTTTTTTTTTTCTTCATCTTCATCTTCTGTTTTCTTTCTTTTCTCTGGGCTTCTGTAATCTAGCCCAACCCGGACTTCTTAGCATGAACACAACCCGACCCAACTCATTTTAGTGTTACGTTATGCATGACCGGGTTTGGATCCCTACCATTCCTGTTGGTAGGGCTTTGAGAGAGGGCTTCTTGTTCAAGTGAGCCTATGCTCAAGTGGCTCTTTTATACGGATGGATAAGGATTTGTGATAATTGACCGTATGAATTATTAGTAATTTGAACAGATAATGTAAAATTTTATATAAGATTCATCTGCTCAAAAAGAAAGATAATAAAACGTTCCAAAATTTATTTAAATAAATAAGGTTTATATAAAGTTGATCACATTACTTACTCAAATTAATAGGCATTTGAGTAAAGTTTGTTTTGGATCCCAATTTGTATAAAGAGGAGCTCCTGATTGGGCAGGAAGCCTCTCTCATAGCCCCGGTCCAAAAAGGAAAGGGAAAAAATAATAACAAAGATTCTCTGTTGTATGGGATCTCTGTCCTCCGTCGTCACCTTAGGCTTTAGTTATGTGAAATTTACTTAGTTACATAATTGATATAATATATAAGATCACCTTAACTAGAATCCAACCTAATCCAATCAAATCCAACTCATTTTTCTCTTTACTTACTGTCACATTATACATGACTAGGTTTTGGATCCTACCATTCCTGTTGGGATGAGAAATTGTAGGGGCTTTGAGAGAAGGCTCATGTGTAAGGGCTTTTTGTTCAAGTGGGCCTTTGCTCAAGTGGCTCTTCTATACAAATGGATAAGGATTCAAAGTAATTATCTGTCTGAATTATTAGTAATTTAAACAAGTAATGTAAGAGGTTTTATACGAGACTCACCTACTAGGATAGGTAGTCGACCGTCCCAAAATTTATTTAGACATGTAGCTCTTATATAGAGTTTCTCACATTTCCTACTTAAATTACTAGCAATTTGAGTAAGTAATTGTTAGCAATTCGAGTAAGTAATTGATGTGGATCCTAATTTGTACGAAGGTGAGCTCCTAATTGGGCAGAAAGCCTCTCTCATAGCCCTAGTCCAAAAAAGAAAAGGGCAAAAATAATAACAAAGATCCTTATGGGATCTCGATCCTTTGTTGTGACCTTCTTAGGCTTTAGTTGTAAGGGTGGGCAGATTAATCGTTTACCGACTACTAACCACCTACCGACTTCTACCAAACCATCATCAACCGACATCCAATAGTCAATAGGCGGAATAAAAATACTATTTTAATATTGGTTCTATGACGTCCCGATTCATAATTACACTGTAGCTATATATATATATATATATATATATATATTGAAAACGTACAGTAATCATGAACCGGACCAATTGTCATAGGGTGATCAAAACACCAGTCATACACGTATCTCACAACGTATCATGAGATTACATCTATTCATCAGAGTCACATATTACATTATATATAAACTGAGCGGAAGCATTTATATACCATGAGAGTAATCAATACATATAGAGTTAACAATAAAAATTCTAATGATTAAAAGTCTACACTATGACATATATATAAAAAGAATGGCTATACAAATGTATCACATGCAACACAAGCTATATTCAAAAGAATAGACTATCTACGAAGTCTATACAAAAAGAACACGTCCCACGACGTCAGTCGTAATAGCCAAAGTAGTAGGCTACGTGATCATCATTTAAGCTCTCAGTACTTGCACCAATATCTATGTAACCATAGAGATCATCTATTATTACATAGGCGGAAAAGAGAATAAGTGAGTCAACAGTTTCAAGAATAAAAATTCACTGAGTTTCATAAAGAACTAATTATTTGGTTTACCTGAGTTTACAATAACAGTTACGTATGACATTTATTTTGAAATATAAGCAGCTGATGAAGTAAACACATGTAGTCATAAAACAGCTAAAATAGTATAATAGCTGGGTACATTTATGTACGTTTCAGTCTCTCGCCTGACTTACTAATATACATACGTGCTCAACTATGTTATAAATATATCATATAACTCAGTTACACTCATATATAAGCATTCATTCTCTTATGAGTGAAAACACAAGCATATAAGCATATCTAAGCATAAAACATAAATCACATATGCAACTAGCCATAAAAATATACCTATGTGCTTTCCTATTAAACCTCATATGCATACTAATACATCTATGATAAAGTCCAATAAAACAGCATATAAAGCATCATATAAAACTCATTATATAAAACATGCAAATTCATATTGTTCTCGTTGGTTCCTTAAGGCTACCCGTCACCGTGGACCCCTTGGATAATACATCATTATTCTCTTTAGTCCCTTAGGGCTACCCGTCACTGTAGACCCCTTGGGTAACATATCATTATCATCTCTTTATGGCTACCCGTCACAGCAGACCCCTTAGATTCCTTAGGGCTACCCATCACAACGGACCCTTTGGATAACATATCATCATCATCTCCTTAGGGCTACCCGTCACAGCGGACCCCTAGATTCCTTAGGGCTACTCGTCACAACGGACCCCTTGGATAACATATCATCATCATCTCTTTAGGGCTACCCGTCATAGCGAACCCCTTGGATACCTTAGGGCTACTCGTCACAGCGAACCCCTTGGATAACATATCATCATCATCTCCTTAGGGCTACTCGTCACAGCGGATCCCTTGGATAACATACCATCATCATCTTTTAGCACTCCCGTCACAGCGGACCCCTTAGATTCCTTAGGGCTACTCGTCACAACGGACCCCTTGGATAAATATCATCATCATCTCTTTAGGGCTACCCGTCATAGCGAACCCCTTGGATACCTTAGGGCTACTCGTCACAGCGAACCCCTTGGATAACATATCATCATCATCTCCTTAGGGCTACTCGTCACAGCGGATCCCTTGGATAACATACCATCATCATCTCTTTAGGACTACCCGTCACAACGGACCCCTTTGGATTCCTTAGGGCTACCCGTCACAGCGGATCACTTGGATAACATATCATCATCATCTCCTTAGGGCTACCCGTCACAGTGGACCAATTGGATTCCTTAGGGCTATCCGTCACAACGGACCCCTTGGATAACATACCATCATCATCTCCTTAAGGCTACCCGTCACAGCGGACCCCTTGGATATATTCATTTCTCAATACAAATCTCAATAAAACACAATGAAACTCATTCAAATCAATCTTTTTGCCATACATCATTTCTCAAATACCAATAGTAAATCAAATACTATAAAACTCAACCTATCAATATATATATCCACCATACTCATAAATCACAATAAATCATCAAAACTCATCATCAATCACTCATCAAATAATCATAAATCTCAAGAAGATAATCGAAATCACAAATCACATGTTATCATAAAATATCATCAGTTCGTCTTTTAAACCATCATATTATTCCTTCAAAATTCCTTAAAAACATTTATTTTGTTTAGCAAGTACAACATCTGTTAAATCTTGAAAACAAAACACAAAACATTTTAAGGTGTGTATCATTCTCAGTAAGTATAAATACTTACCTATTTCCACTTGTGAACTTCTAGCCCAAATGCTCTAGCAATGCCCGCTGCATATTTACATTGTTATAACATCAATAACTTTACACACTTTAACTCAAAACTCAAATACCCATGATACTTAAAAATACAAGTATTAAAGTAGCCATGAGCAACCCATAGTATTCTAGGGTTCCAAATAACATAAAAATAATCTATTTAACTAACCCATAACATTATACTAGGGTTAACCTCATAAAACTCCAAAATACTAATTATAAAAAAATTTAGGGTTTTGGACATTTACCTCAAAACTTGAAGAATCCGAAGTTGTGCACCGCAGAACTTCAACCCGTTGAGTGTAGAGTAAAACCCAACAAGAATACTAAGGAAACAATCATTCATAAGCCATACATCCGAGAATATAGCTTAAGTATTGAGAAGTTAAGATTTCAAGGATTTTTACCTTGAATCGATTGGTGGAAGTAGGTTTCCAACGCCGAAAATCTTGATTCCAGTGTTAGAAATGTATTTGGAAGCTCTCCAAGATCAATACCCAAGGTTTGGGTATAAACCCTATGAGAGAGAAGAGAGAAAATGACTGGGAAAAAAAAGAGAAATCGAAAAATGAGTTGAAAATCACGTACCAGCTATTTATAGTCGGGTAAACAGTGTCACCGTCCGGACCATTAAATGAATTGTCTAGACGATTGGCACATGGTCCGTCTAGACCACACTGCGAACGAGGTGTAGACGGTCGCTACTAAGTGACCAGTGGCAAGGGACCATCCGGATGACAGTGCGGACGAACGCTACTCACTGAACAGTAGCTAGGTTGGTCCAGACCGCTACAAACAGGGCTGCAGATGACTCATTCTGGGCGACTACCATCTGGACAACAACACTACCGTCCGAACGCCCAAGGTGAATTTTCAGTTTTAAGCCATTTTTGAAGTGTTTATTTTTCTTATTTTTAATTACCTTTTTACTCTTGACTTTTAAGATGATTTTTAATTCTTAATTAAAATTCTTGGGCATTACAGGTTCGATTCGGTATATGGTAGAATTTTTTTTCCGTCGGTTAACCGAACCAATTTTTTTAAAAAAAAATTTGAAATCAAAATGACGTTGTTTTATTTGAAATGAAACGATTTCGTTTTGAACACTAAACACTACAAATTCATCTCTTCTTCTTCTTTTTTGCCTAACCTAGTAACCCTAATTTATCACTTCTCTCTCATCTTTCACCGACAAACTGACTTAACCGACCGAACTGATTAATCGACTTACTCGACTGCCTATTAACTGACTAACTGATTAACCAAAAAAAGTCGAAAATATTACTTGCCGGTATGAAGTCGGTTAATTAATTGACTTCCATAGTTCGGTAGGCAAAAATGCTCCTACCGATACCCACCCTATTTAGTTATATGAAATTTACTAAGGGCCTGTTTGGGATTGCGATTTCAAAAAGTGCGATTTTAAAAATAGCGATTTTAAAAAGTGCGATTTAAAAACGTGATTTTTGAAAACGCAGTTAAACGTTTGGCAAAATCACAGTTTGGCTTTTAAAATGGCAATTTAGCATTTAAAATTCTGCGTTTTCAAAAAAATACCCCCTTAACTGCGATTTGAAAACGCAGATTTTCTGCGTTTTCAAATCGCAATTTTTTAAAAACGTAGTTCCCAAACAATCCAGTTTTTGCGATTTGGTTTAAAATCGCACTTATTGTCTACGAAATCGCTTACCCAAACGCACCCTAAGTTATATATCAATTGATATATATGATATATAAAATCGCCTTGATTAGAACAATTGCAAACTTATTAAAATTGACAAATACTCGGTGTATCAACACTTCTCATTATGATCCATGAATTATATTCTTTGCTTCTTTTTAAAATTAAAAATAAAAATAAAAAACTTCCGTTGAATCATGGGCAAACTAAAAATTATTGAGTCTTTTTTCAAGATTTTTTTTTCTTTCTTTTTTTCAATTTTTAATTTTTTATGTTTCATAAGTCGAATCCACTATTGTTCAAATATCAATACTTTAATTGCTATGCATGCTCTTCTAAAATGCCAGATTTCAACATGAAAAAATTGATACAATTACTTTAGAATGTGATCCCAGTTTATGTTGTCAAATATGGACTTATCCCATAAATCAACATGATGAATCAAATAGACACATCAAAGCTGGCCCATACTAATTTATTTTGAAAAAACATCCATATTCTGAAAAGAATGATCATCTTTGTTGATTTCAAAGCTAGTCCATCCTACTCCAAATCAATGGATTTGGACCCCTTCATCATCTAGAAATTTTTCAGGTAAGTCTACACATGAATTAGAACAAAATTAGAATTTTCCTAACTCTAGTCCTTTTCTTGCGGTGGAGTGGAACAAACTTTGGAGTTTAAAAATTCATCATTCCACATAAAATACATTTTATGTGGAAGGTGGCTTGGGACATGTTACCAACTAAAACTCGAATTGCAAAGCTGCTCCATCTTAATGAGGAAGAGGTTTGTCCTTGTCCCTTGTGTAATTCCAAGCAAGAATCCTCTAAACACTTGTTTCTGGAATGTGATGTGGCTAAAATAATTTGGAGGCATTCCCCATGGCCACTTAATCTAGATGTTTTTAACTTCCTTTCAATCATTGATTGGGTCAAAGGTATCTTAAATCCCTTTAAATTTCTGGGCACAGGACATAAGGAAGTTATGAAGAAGCTAAAATTGACATTGCTAGCCAGCCTCATCAAGTAGGTATATCACTCTAAAAAATCATGTAAATGCTTAGGAAAACTCTTCTCTGAATTTTGATGTTTGGTCTCATCCTCTAGAGGGATTCCTTAATTAAAGCAAACTTTGATGTACCTATTCGAAGCAACTTCTTGTTAGGAAAATTCTTCGATTTCCCAGAATCAGTGAAAAGCGAAAAAGAAAGAAAATAAAAAAACAAGCAATCATAAGACATATAGATTTAAGTAGTTCACTTTCAAGGGCTACGTCTGTGTTACGGTAAGGTTTCATTATTTTAGAAAAATAGTATAGAGAAGCGTTAGTCAGAACGCATTATAAAACCCTAAAACAGAAGAGGTTATAAAAAGACCCTCAACTAGGTCAGAATTTTGATGTTTGGTCTCCTCCTCCGGAGGAATTCCTTAAAGCAAACTTTGATGTAGCTATTCAAAGCAACTTCTCAGTAGCTGCAGCAGTGGTTAGTAATGACAAAGGTAAACTTTTGGCTGTGTGTGCCTTAAAGCTTGCTTCCACATAGGTCCTTGAAGGAGAATCTACAGCTGCTCTTCTTGCTACTAGATTGGCCAGTAGGTATTTCCAGCATGCCTTTATTAATGGAAGGTGATTCTTTAATCACTAGTCAAGCTATCAACTGTTCGGAGTCCATTCCTCAATGGAAAATAGAGCCTATTGTAAGGGATATTCTGCAACTCCTTAATTGTCTTCCAAGCTAGAAAGCCTCTAAAGTTAGTAGAAGGGCTAATTGGAGAGTTCACATTGCTGCTCAATGGGCAGCTTCACACCAGCTTTTTGGTTTTATTCCTAGTTCTTCTAGTCGATCTATATTATAAGTTAAACTCTTGTTGATTTTGTTCCTTCTTCCTTTTCAGTGTATGGCTTAGAAAAAAAAAAAAAGTTGATTTGTCAAGATATTCTCTGATTGGTTAGAGTATTCACCAATAAAAATGTTGCATTTTGCCTTTCATTTTATAACCTACAGGACATCCTAAATCAAGTGCATTTAAGGCCAATGTTTTTTTTTTTTTTTAAATAATAATAATGCTACATACCACATTAACATTCCACAAATATTTCAGAAAGCTAACGTGATAAGATATAATAGCCATTGGATTTTTTTATTATTATTATCATTACAATGGCTGATGGGCTATTAGACCCTGCCATATCAACTTTGTTGGATATTTATTGGATGCTTGTGTGGTATGTAATATTACTCTTTTTAAAAAAATAAAATAAAATAAAAAATTTAACAATAAAAAGGTTGTATCTTTTTGGACCAGGTGGACTAAGATTTTAGTTTTTTTTTTTCTAAGCAATTACAAAAGGGACGAAGGGAAGGGGTGAAATATAGCATCCATCAAATCATAAAATAAGGGTGGAAAAACCCTACAAACACCCCCAAACAACCAGTACAGTACAACCTAAGCCTAAAGACTATTGGGAATGGGCCAAATAGATGACCTAGCCTATTTGATACTTGGCACCTCAACCAAGAACAAGGCCGCCATGAATAGCGGTTCGAAGCAACAGACCAAAGGTAGATCTGCTTGTTAAAACACCAATTGCAATAGCAAGCTAGCTTGGAAGCCGCAACAAGGAAAAGAACACTAGAACCTATTGGATCAGAGCTGTACACCATCGTGGAAGTCCCGTGAGAATGGTACCCGGCAAATAAGGTAAAATGGAAACCGCATCTAGGTCTTCAACTACATTTGGGGCTTTCCATAGACAAAAGAGCGATACCCATTATGGAAATCCTTGCAAAAGAGAACATTGGAGCTATAGATGTGTAGAAGGAGCCAAAAAAGATGAGCAGCGCGTGCAGGCCACGTGAGCCGAGGTGGCATGTGGGGAGCATGCACGGTGTAGGGGAACGTCAGGTGGCAGATCCAAGGGCGGGGAAGAAGTTGAGGTGGCGTGTTTAGGGTAGAGGGATTGGGTGTATTGCAAATCTGACTCTCAAGATGAAGCAAAAAGACTAAAAATGAGGAAAAAAAAAAAAAGACAAGATCCAAGTAATGCCATGTGCAAGATCTCATGCAAAGTAGTGGGATCCACAATGACTATCACAGAGACCAAAGCCCTAAAGAAGGACAAGAAGAATGAGTTCCAAATCAAGAACTTAACCATATGGCTATTAAAGCAAGAACAAGTGGGTAACATAGACGTAGAGCACACTGTCGAGCTGTCAAGCATCTCTTTGGCGTGCAAGTAGATTGCTTCGCTGCTTCAGAGTTCAAGCATTATCAATCTCACTAGAGGTCATGGCACAATCAATGTCCAAGGCGATTAGAAAAGACTTGATGTTATCTCCAACGAGGTTCGTCCCTCCTTTTCAGGCGACACTCAACTGAAGGAAGCAACTCACAAAAGAATATTCTGGAGAGGGACAAGAGAGAGAGAGAGACACACACAAGAGCTCTCTAACTAAGTCAAAGTTCTTTTGGACAAAGATTTTAGTTCACACATAATATCAATTGTCAAAACTTGTGAACACTTGATGAACTACTCATGGTATAATGAAAAAATGATGCACAACAAGTCTTAAATAATTAGCTTCGGCTTAAGTTCTTGATAGATGTTATTTGATGACTAACATTTAGGGATATGCTTTTAGAGGGCATGGTGAACATTTGAATTCTAAAAATTTAGGTTGCTTCATTGTAATGGTTACGCTTTTGATCTTGTATAATGAAAAAGTTGGTAAGATTATCTTTGAAAATTCTCACATAATGTCAAATATTTTTCATCAATAATTCAAAAGGAGATCTTGCATAGTTTTACAATAAATGTTAGAACAACAATTTGTGATCAAATGGAGATGCAAAATTTTGTGTCATTGTTGATGAAACCTAAATTAAATATTAAATAAAGCAAATGACTCTCATTTTAAGGTTTGTTGACAGAGAATGATTTATACGAGAAGCTTAAGTAATTTTTTAAGGATGTCTTTGTATCAACTCTCAATAAAGAGATATCTAATATCATAGCTCATCATAATCACAACATTCAAAATATATAAAGTCAAGGGTATAATGACGCTAGTGATATGTGAGGTAAGTAAAATGATTTGTAAATTTTAGGAGAAAATACATTCGACCCCCACAAACTACCAAACTATTACTAGTTAGCTGATGTGGTTTTTACGATTAATAATAAATTTATACCACTCGTAATAGAATGAATCTTTATAGGATAGGGCTATGTGGAGGGTGTCGAACCTCAAGGACTGTCTTGGACGGATGTTTATCAAGTATTCCAGATTTACTTCTAATTTAACTCAGAAAAGATATTTGATTGGTTTTGAAAACTAAAATTAAGTATAAACGAATAATTAAGTAAAATGATAAAAGCATAGAAAATTGACTTCACCACAATCCTCGTACCAATGGTAGATTTTATTCACATGGAATTTTTATTATATGCGTGATATGATGCACATAATAATTGTCAATCACATGATAATATCGAAAAGAAAAACACTTTTGTTAAAAGGTGATGATAACCCATCTTCGGTTGGCACGGATGTCCACCTAACAACTAATTGTGGTACAATCTGTCTCCCCTAGGTATGGCCTATAAAACCCCAAAATAAGCATACACATTATCAAGGAATGGGTATAATTCATCTTCAGTTAGCATGAACCATCTACTTATATTACACTAAGCTAAGGTGTAGCACGGTCCATCTTCCTTAAGCATGAGCTATTTAACCCTCTTGATTTTATGTCAAAAAATACCTTTGCATAGCCATCGTTCCCATAATCACAGAAAATGGGAATGTTGTGTTCATCTAAGATAAAAATCACTTTCTTATAGACAAGATAAAAATTCATCATAAATAAATATGAACTTTAGAAACATTTACAAAAGGTTGGTAATTCTGTAGGCTAAACAATCATCATACACATATTGAAAATCCCAAAAGTAATACAATCAAACCATGGACTTGAAAATTGTTACATCAAATAGGGGTGGCAATTTTTGGTATGACCTGCGAACCCGCACGAAGTTATAGGGTTTCAGTTTATGTTAATTGGGTTCGAGTCATAAACAGGTCATCCGTTTATGACCTGTTTCGTAATCGGGTCAGACGGGTCAACCCGCGGGTGACCTGTCTGACCTTTGTTTTTTTTTTTTTTTTTTTTTTTTTTTTTTTTTTTTTTTTTAACTTAAACCTAAACCTAAATTGTCACATCTCTAAGTCTTAGCCGACACTCTCTCTCGATCTCCCTCTCTCTCTCATCTCCCTTTCTCTCACGGCTGATCTTTCTCTCTCTGTCAATCTCCCATTCTCTCTCGTCTCCCTCTCTCTCATAGTTGATCTCTCTCTCTCTTGATCTCCCTCTCTCTCCCTCTCTCACGGTTGCGTGTCGTCTCAAGCTCTCAGCATCTCCGGCACGTCTCACTGGTCTTGGTCTCTCCACTACTCGTCTCTAGCGTCTCGACCTCTCTCCGGCTCTCTCTCACAGCTCTCTCTCATCTTTGATCTAATCACAATTCAGATTTGATCTGATCATGAATCGTCGGTTCAGATCTAATTTGATCATAGATTCATGTGGCTTAGTGGCTGATTTGCTTAATTCGGATCGGGTAAACTCAACTCTGACGACACGACCCGGTAACTAAATGGGTTGACGGTTCGTGTCGTGTTACCCGTTAAAATCGTGGGTCATGTTCGGGTTTGTATGAATGACCCATTTATTAAACGGGTCGTGTTCGAGTTTACCCTTAACGGGTTGGCGGGTCAAGCGGGTTGACCTAAACCTGACACGTCAACCTGTTTTGCTAGCCCTAACATCAAACTCTATGAACAATTTAGTTACTCATAGAGGAGTTGGAATTCTCTATTGATTTAGAGAAATTCATCTCCTGGAGTGTTGTTGAGCTGTTGGATGATTTCTTGATGAACTAAGAACCCTAATTCTTCTTTACAATTTAGAAATTGACCCTTTTGATTAGATATCAAGTTCCTTTTTGAATCTCCTAAAATCACAATCAAATCCCTTCTTTCAAGGGATTTGGTCTCCTTCAATTCCTCACTGTAGGAAAATAGAGTCAAAACCTTCATTTTAGGAAATTTAAAGCTAATCCCGCACATGACCCAATCTTTTATTGATATTTCTCTCTCCAAATCCGGCGCAGATCGCAAATCAGATTCTGGTTGGATTGAATGCGTTCGAGCCCCTTTGAATTGCGCTCGAGCCCCTTTGAATTGCGCTCGAGCCACTTGGAATTGCACTCAAGCTTTTTTAATTAGTGCTATGCTCGAGCTTCTTGAGATGGGCTCGAGCCCTTTTTTCTTTCATCAGCACACTTGATGGTGTTTAAAGCCTGAAATTCATAGTTTTTCTTGCACTTTCACCTTAGAACCTAAAAACACTAACAAACACAAAAACATGACAAAATATTATATTACAAAATAAACTAAGGGTTAACAAATACAAGTTAAGGGGCTTGAATGCATAACATTCAAGACTTATCATTAGCCCATTTGTCAAGTTTTTCCGTCTTTTTAGACGGAGTGTCAGTCACGTGTGTCGCACATGATGTTTAACCACATAAAATTCTAAAAATGCCAATAGAAAAAATACACTTGACCCCCCCCCCCCCAGCCCAAAGTATAATTACTTTTGCATTTTAGCCTCCAAAGTAAAAAAAAAAAAAAAAAGTGACATGCGACCCCCACAAACTATCAAACTATGACATATTAGCCCCTCCATTAAGTTTTTATCTTTTTAGATTGAATGTGAGTCATGCCATGTGACTTCTAACCACCTATACTCCCAAAAATGCTCATCGGGTAAAGTGTTAAAAAAAATAAAAATAAAACAAAAAAGAGGAAAAAAAAAAAACTTAAAACAAAACAAATGCAAACAAAAAGCATAAAGAAAAAAGAAAATTGGGAGCGATTCGACTACCCTCAAATGGCCAAATGTGGGTGGCCGAAACTACCTTTAAATGGTTTGGGGGTGGTCGATTTGGCCAATTTGGGGATGAAAAACCACTACCACAGCCTATGGAGTAGTTTGGCCACTCTAAAATTGCCAAACAGGGGTGGCCGAAACCACCCTAAGATGGTTTGGGAGTGGCTCGATCACTCCCATTTGACTGGACTAGGGATGAAGAACCATCCCCACGGCACATGGAATGGTTTGGCCACCCCCAAATGGTCAAATGAGGGTGGCTGAAACTGCTCCTGGCTAGTTAAGAATGGCTGAACCACCCCTAAACCAGCCATAGAGGGTGATCAAGCCACCCCCAATTATTATTATTATTTTTTTATTTTTTGTTTTGTTTTGTTTATTTTTTTGTTTGATTTTGTCTTTCTCTCTTCTTTTTTTTTTTTTTTTTTTTAACACTTTATCCTATGGAGTATTTTTGCGAAGCACGTGATTGACATTCTATCCAAATAGAAGAAAAAAATTTAACAGGTGAGCTAACTTGTCACAATTTGGTAGATGTGGGGGTCGAAAGTCACTTTTTGAACTTTTGAGACTTAAATGCAAAAGTGGTCATACTTCGAGGGGGAGGGAGGGTAAAGTGTATTTTTCTTGGGGGCATTTTTGAGAGTTTAGGTGGTTAAAAGTCATGTGTGGCGCACGTGACTTACATTTCATATAAAAATACGAAAAACCTTAACGGATGGGTTAACTTGTTACAGTTTAATTGTTTGTGGTGGTCGAATATTACTTTTTTAACTTTAGAGACAAAAACGCAAAAGTTGTCATACTTCCCTGGGGGGGTGGGGGGAAAGTGTATTTTTTTCTAAATTTTACTTTTTATAATTGTCCCTATGCATATTATGTACATTGTGTTGGAACTGGTGTCCAAAACTCCAATTGATCATAAGATTATTTATGTAATGAATATTGGTTGATTATTCTCTAATTTAATTTTTGAACATTGGACATATTTATTAAATGTTTTACATAGCATATATATGTTTTGAATATTTACCTAATATATGTTTGTAAAGGTCCTTAGGTCACACTATATTTGATTATGGTGTCAGTAAAGTATTTTAGAACACAAGAAGACCATAGTTAAAGGATCCTTGTAACTTATAAAACGTTTTGTTCATAGTCATAAATAGAACTGAACATTTCATCTAGACTCTTTTATGGTCAACCTAGGTGATCTATCTTGATCCAAGTGAAACGGGGATAGACTTCAAGTTGACATAATGGTGTGATAGCAAGGTAGGTATATATGTACATAGGGCTATACACTAAACATGACGACGTAAGTCATTGTTCTTTCTAATAACTGTCAGAAAGAATAAATGTACGTACACGACAACTTATAACTATTATTCTTAATCATGAGAAGTTAGTGAAGTAGATGTCAGCTTGACATCACTTTGATGTATTAAAGAGTGAGACCAATCTTTGGTTAACACTTCTATACATTGGGTGATCGACTTGTAGCATTATGGTAGATTTCTCTTCAAGAAGAAATCCAAGTCATTTGTTGGTTAAACATAGAGATAGGGGACATTCCCCTTATTTTATAATTGATAAGAATATTTTATCTTGTATCTCAGGCCTAAGTGGGTTTTGATGGAATTTACTTAAAACAAATGTACAAAGGTGGGAAGAATCTCACAGGGTACAATAGGATAAAATATAAAGTTCGAATTTGGTGACTCAAGGAAATGATATAGTGAACAAAGTGACAATTAATCATCTTTTGGTTCAACTACGGAATAAGTTCCATGGAGGTGTAATATGTATTAATAAGTATTTCACGAATGATTAATTGTATTTTATCAAAATATGAATTAGAGTGCAATCACATTTGTTTAGTGGAATCATCTGTGATTTTTAGTCAGGTGTGATGAGTCATTGGGTGACAAAATTTCACAAAGGACTAATGAAGCTAAGTCTATTTTCCTTGAGGTTCCTTATTGAGCTGAAGTAAATTGACTAAGGTAAATATGTTCCTTAGTTATTTAATTGGAGATTTATTTATTTAGATTATTTTTATTTAAATAAAACATTGGGCTTAGAATTAATATTCAAGCTTGTTTTATTTTATAAAAACGTGAGCTAAGAGAATTTATTTCTAAGAACCTTGTATGAAGAGTTTTGGGTTAAATGACTTAATTCCTAGGTTTAGTCCAAAGGGTAAGGAGCATTGGGCCCAAGAGATGAAAATAATGGGCCCAAGCTAAGACCAAAGGGAGAAAAGGGCTAGGGTTTAACCCTAGCCCTAGTCAGCCACATAGGGAGAGTATTCTCTCCCCATGGCCGTCGGCCACTAGGGTTTTAATCCCTGGTGGCTTGTCAAATCCCTATTTGGATTTGTTTTCTTTTCCTATTTTCCAAATACACATCATAATTGGATTTTATAATTTTTTCTACCTCCTCTTCAATTAAACCTAAATCTATAAATAGAGATTCGTAACAAGCAATAGACGTACACAAGTTAACACACAAGTTGCATGACAACAATTCTGGTTGTGAAGAAAATTGTTAGAAGGTGTCAACAAATATTTTAGAGAGTTTTTCATTCTCATGCTTCTAGTTGTGAGTCCACACTCACAGTCATATTCAACCATCAAGAAGAATATCTGAAGTTTGAAGAATTTTATTTTTCATGTTCATTGTGTTCTTCAAAGTTCCTTCAAGTTCTTGGTGATTCATAGTTCTTGGAGATTCGAGGTTCTTGGTGTTCTTCGTATTCTTCATCAATCTTTGAAGATCATCAACAATAGACATGAAGAGGAATTCCAAATCACATGCAAATATTTTTAAACACCTAAATGAGGCCAGCACGATTTGTAAGTAATTAAAAATTTGTTTTTCTTTTCTCTCTAGAAATATCATAGGCTATGATTTTTCTTGAAATATGTTTCGATCATATGCTTTATTGTTTTTCACTGCGTATGATATTTTTATTCATGATCCCCAACACATTGCTTAGTTTATAGGCTATAATTAGCGTTGATTGTGGCATCAAGGCAAGTTATTCTATCTAGTAATTATTCTCAAAGTTGATTTTCATTGTTAATCTTACTGGGACTCCTTGTCGACAAAATGATGATGTTAATACAATGACCACACACAGCTAGTCTTCGACACATAAATCCTACAAGAAAACCAAGGGTCAGGGTGGCGCGTTATTGGTGGCGAGGGAACCACCTCTGATGCTTTAAGTAAGTAAAAATGAAAGAGTAAAAGATGACTTGTGTAAGAAAGAAGGGGTGATTAGGGCATACTTATACTGTCCCTTTCATCCACCTTTTGTAGGCTCTATCTTGGTTTGGTACGTGTGTCTAGGCAAGGCAAGTGTCCTTGGTTGAGGGATTGCTTGGCAGATTAGCTCCCTTGACCATACTGACCAATTTCCTTTTATGTATACGTCCCTTTTAAGACTAAAAATTGTTTCCCTTAGTGGGGTGATCTGCCTTATGTGATTTGATTGTCTGGGAGTCTTCCCTTTTCCATGAACGCCATTGGTGGGGCATCAACCGTCTGATGCTTAAGTAAGTAAAAATGAAAGAGTAAAAGGTGACTTGTGTAAGAAAGAATGGGTGATTAGGGCATACCTATATTGTCCCTCTCATCCACCTTTTGTAATCTTTGTCCTGGTTTGGTACATGTGTCTGGGCAAGGCAAGTGTCCTTGGTTGAGGGATTGCTTGGCAGATTAGCTCCCTTGACCGTGCTGGCCAATTTCCTTTTGTGTACATGTCCCCTTTAGGACCAACGATTCTTGCCCTTAGTGGGTGATCTTACTTATGTGATTTGATTGGCTGGGTGTCTTGCATTTTCCATGAACGTGAGTTTGACACACCTTTTAATGAAGGGATTTTTGCCTTATGTGAGCCACCGTACAACTACGATCCTGTATGCCCGTTTTCTGCTAAGCTTGATATGTAAAGGGGAAATGGGGGTATTCTACTTGGTGGGCCTAGACTTCGATTTTGGGCTTTCTCCTCTCGAGCTCCTAGCTTGGGCTGCTTGACTCCTGGGCTTTCGAGGTTGAACCAACTAGGTTACGGCCCTATAATTTCAAATGAATTACATGTAGCTCAAGCAATTTCAATTGAAATTGCTAACTTAATTTCTATTAAAAAAATTAAGACTGGCACATAGCTTAATCAAATTGAAAGACTATAACGAGTTAAAGATAATAGGTGGGGATCCCATTTTCAGTTGGAAGAAGGGTCCAGATGAGGATTACACAAAAAAGCTCGATTGCTTGCAGCTTTGTTTAAAGGATATAGTCCAGACGTGATGTCTAAAATGGATTCTGAAGACATTCGTTCGTTATCTGGTTCACTGGATGGTTCGGGCATGAGGTATTACTTGGAGAAATATGGACGTTGGTTCGCTAATGGTTATGACGTGAAGTATTACTTGGAGAAACATAGACATTTGTTTGTTGTCTAGTTCAATGGTAGTTCGGATGTGAAAGTTTAGCTAAAGAAATAGAGATGTTTGTACGATGAAGTTTGGACGTGAAGCTTTTGTTGAAGAACACAAGACGTACGTTTGGTGGGACGTTCGATGGAAGTCCAGACGCCGCCAGGTTGGAAGTCGTGAACCCTAGTTTCGTTTGGACACCGACTTAAATTTTCCATATTAAGGTCTCTTATTTCCCTTAGTAAACCTACTTTTTGAGACTCTATGAAAAGGCTTTGTAGTGCATGATTTTCTTTAGATCCTTAGCCAATATTGTAGTGTGCTAAGAGAGAGTTCTTTCTTTTCTAAGCTTTCTATGAGCAATGTCTCTTAGAGTTATTTTGTTAAACCAAACAAACCTCACAAGACTCAAAGATCATCAAGTCACTAGAGTTTTGGTAGAGGAGACCGTATAGAAAATTGGCTAGAGTTCTTGAGTTACTGCAGTAGAAGACAAACAGGTCGTTTGTTGGGTACATCTGTAATATCCCAAAGAATTAAACAAGGTTAGGCCAACCTTGTTTAGGGTTAATGGGAATGTGGGGATCACTAAGAGATGGATTTTTGAAATTTTCTGGCTCAGATGAACGTTTCTTTGTATTTTAGGCTAGAGAGTAGAGTCCCTAGAGAAACCGGGCTGGAAGGTGTGATTAAAAGTACTAGCATATTGTGTTTTTGTGGCAAATACAAAGGAGTTGAAGTGGGTATTCAATGTTATTTTAGAGTGGTGATGAGATAAGTGAAAGGTTCGGATGGATTATGGTGTGTATAATGTTTTCTTGAATTTGGGTGGTTTAGGGCTGCCATAGTTAATAATATTAGGCAAGGTGCATGAATTGCTTCTCTAAATTACCATGCTAGTTTTTTTTAACTTTTCCTTCATTATGGTTCTAAAACTTTTTTTTTTTTTTAAGTAATTGGCCTCAAGGAGAGGGGGAATGAGCGATTCGAACTAGTGAGTAGTGATCTCTGCTTCATGAGACTTGGTCTCCAGTTGATTAAACTACCCCTTGGAGTTATTATGGTTCTAAAACTTAGCATTTGATTATAGGATTGACTAAAAACATATTTGAGTGCACTTTGCTTGATGAAATGAGGAATGTGTAGATAAATTAGAATGACCAATCCGTTGGTTTCATATTACTATTTTTTGCCCTGTTTTTCAATATAGAATCATTGGCACTTGCTTTTGTTTCATGATGCTATTGTTGTACTGGTAGCTATGGGGCATGCGAAGATTGTTTTGATCTCACTTATAATTTTGTAACATGTTTTTATAATCCTTAATTTGAAGTTGTATCGTTTTGTCATGAGTGGAACGAAAATGATTTTTTTTTCCTCATTTGATATATGTAAGTTTGTTTCATGCAAAATCTTATTGTTTGTAGTACATTCACAAGTACACAGACTACCAAGGAACACACATCAAATATCTGATTACATAAATATGGAGGGTGTAAAAGCATTTATAGCAGAAACTCTATATTTTGTTTTCTTCTTTAAATTTAGAAAAAATGTTAAGAAAGTCACAAAAAGTGGCTTACAACAGTTTCTCTACCGGTTCTCTAAAGCTTTGGTTTGCTATAGTGAAACCTAATGTATTGGGTTCCACTATTGCAAACCCAATGCTTAATATAATAAAAAAAAGTCAATACTCTTTCCTCTCACACCTCCCAAAGAACCAAGTCATTTAAAAAGAAATGATAAAAAGGTAAAAAAAAAATAAATAAAAAATATTTAATTGATATAGGGAACGATGAAAGGAAGCTATTGTGGAGTGTATTTATATAAGGAAGTAAAAGTAGTTTGGATCCTTAAGTTTAGGAAAAATAACAAAAAAACTACTGTGAATGCTCTAACACGTAAAATAGGCTTCTCTTTTTTTTTTTTTTAAAGCAAAATAAAGTGTAGTGTGTGGAGTGTAGTTCCACTTGTTCTTACACGAGTCATCTGGCATGAAACAAATAATTGGACTTATCAATGGGGTTGACCTCGATCAAGACATCCTAAAGTCTATGTTTTTACAATTTTTGTATGATTATATGACTGTTCTAGACAGCTCCAGTGCCTTTTTATTTCCATATTTTCTTTCCCTTATAAGTTTTAGATTGTAAATTTAGTTGGAATTTTTGTACTCCTTTTGTTTACTTGATTTTCTCTATATTCTTTTATAGTATATCCTTAATTTATGATTAAAAAAAAACATTTTTCCCCTTTTAATTTACAAACTCAAAGATACTGAATTTTGGGTTTTATTGGATTATTTCATATCACCGAAGCCAGTTTTGGTTCCAAATTATGCAATAGCTAAGAGAATTTAGAAAACTCAGAAAAATCACTTAATAGAGGAAGACCAAAGTAGCATAAGATGAACAAACCAATTGTTTTATTTTAATTAATTGGATTTGCTTTTCTGAGTACCGATATGTTGTGGGCAGAAATTGTTGGTCTCCTACAAAAAGTATATGGAATCTTTTGTACTTGCTGCTACTGTGAGGTAATTTTTTTTTTTTACAGTGAGGTAAATTTGCTTCCGCTGGAATTGATGTTCTGTTTGAATATCCTGCTAGATATTGATTTTACAAAAGGGCTTCCTTTTTTTTTTCTTTTTTTTTTTTTTAATTATCATTAGATTTGTAGGTTTTATGTGTAGAATTCACGTGAGACTCACATATCCAAGGTTAATTTTAAAAATTGAGAGGATGAAAGGACTAAAAATAAAATCATTTTCTTTTGTGCTGTGGATGGATGTGCATGGGATTTTTATTACTTGTGCATGCCCAAGAACGATATGGATTAGGATTTCTTTATTTAAAGTGAATGAGAAGTAGTAATTTTAAAGTTAAAATTTTGTTTTGTTATAATTAATGGTATATATAATGTTACGTGATTTATTAAATTAATATATAATAATGTATATATGTAAAATTTAATTTTAAAAGCAAAATATCCTATTCTTCCTAGTCGAATATAGAGATAAAAGACTAGTTTCTCGTGTCAGGAAATGAGTCTTTTTCTGTAGAACAAAAAATAATAAAAAAAGCATTTAGCAACACATTCAAACACCTCCACTAAAAACCCCAATTAATATGACTTATGAAGTCACGTCATTTACCAAATTAATGAGTCACATGTGTTGCCCTCGGCTTGATTTCGTTCAAAGAGATAAAAATGACGTAAATCTCTTCTAAATTGGTTTATAAGAGATTCTTATAATTAATTTTTAAAAGTAACATGTATTTTTAGTATATAAAGAAATATATATTTTTTTAATAGTATATGTTTTTTATTTACTTTTTTAATAGCATAAATAAAAAAATATGTGCTTCTCACATTCTTAAATGACACATATCACTTTTAGAAATTGAATTATAAAAATTTCCTATAAATCAGTTCGTAAGAAATTTATGTTTGACGAAAAAAAATAGACAAAGAGTATTATTTACAAACGTAAAATAGATTAGAGATCGATCATTAATTTTTAAACATTAAAAGTTAAAACACAAATGACTAAATATTTTAAAAAGTAAAAAGTATTTTGCCTTTTTTTTTTTTGGGTTTTTTTCCCGACAACAAAAGCTTGTCCCTTGTTGTATCAAGGACCCACCTCGATTCCTCTACCAAAAAGAATTCTCTATTTCAAAAAAAATAGAAAAAATCCAATTAGTTTAAAATAAGGAGTATTATGATAATTTTATATACCAATATAAAGTAAAATTATCATACTACCCTTTATTTCCTTAGGAAGAGAGTGGATTCGAGTCTCTAATTTCAAGGTCTTTAACTCTTAACATTTAAGATTGCCTTGAATTCGAAGGACAATAATTGGACCCACCTTGATCCCTCTAATTTCAAGGTCTTGACTCTTAATAGTTGCGTATTTAAGTCTGCCTCGAAGTCGAAGGACAATAATTGGTATTTACAAAAGGATAGAGTTTCCTTGCAATTGGGTTGAAAAAAATAAAAAAGGACAATAATTATTAATCGGTAAGACCACAAAAATTGACAAGAGGAAATGAACAAAGTAAGCTACCGTTGGTCTACGGTTCACACGAGTCCCACGTCCACTTTATCCCTCCCAGTCCCCCAGCGTCCATTTCCTCCAACTGAAAAATCTATTCTCATTTCACACCCCACCATCGCTGCAGCACTACTGACGACGCCTAAACCTCCAATTCCAATTCCCATACTTCGACACTGATCGACTCACATCTCCGCCTTCCAAATCCCGCACAAGAAGTCACAAAGATAGATACATACATAGATTTCCAAAGAAGAAAACATGGCTGAGATTGCAACCATTTTTGTCTCTCCTTTTCTCCAAGTTTTTTTTGAAAGAATGGCATCGGGGGAGTTCGTTAACTTCTTTCAACGACAAAAACTCTCCGACAAACTCCTATGGAAGCTGAAGACAACTTTCCTGACGCTCAATGCAGTGCTCGAAGACGCGGAGGAGTTGCAAGTTACGAAGCCTGTTGTGAAAGAGTGGATTGATGAGCTGAAAGATACAGTGTATGATGTAGAGCACGTCTTGGATGAGATTGCTACTGAAGCTTTGCGAAGCGAGTTGGATGCTGAATTTCAAACCACTTCAAGTAAGGTACGAATGTCCATATGTGCTTTTCGTAATTCTTTTGCTAAAAAGATAGAGCCAAAGATAAAAGACTTACTTGAAAGACTAGAAACTCTAGCACAACAGAAGGTTGTTATTGGCCTAAGAGAAGGTGTTGGAGGGAAATTATCATTTGAAAGATTGCCCACGACTTCTTTGGTTGAAGAATCTGATATTTGTGGTAGGAATGATGAAAAGGAGGCAATCATTAACATATTGCTCTCAGATGATGCATGTGGCAATGATATGGGTGTGATTGCTATAGTTGGCATGGGGGGGATTGGCAAGACCACCCTTGCTCAGCTTGTATACAATGACAAGAGGGTGAAGGAGCACTTAAATTTTGAAGCATGGGTCTGTGTTTCCGAAGAATTTGATGTGTTCAAGGTAACGAAAACAATTCTGGAGGCAGTAACTTTGTCACCCTGTTATGTCACAGATCTAAATCAGCTTCAACTTAGACTAAAGAAGTGTTTAACGGGGAAGAAGTTTCTAATTGTTTTGGATGATGTTTGGAATGAGAATTATGATCACTGGGAGGCACTATGTAAACCCTTCAAATATGGGGCACAAGGAAGTAAGGTCATTATAACAACACGTAATGATCGTGTCGCATCAATTGCCAATGCAATGTCTCATCATCTAAAGGAGTTACCAAAAAAAGATTGCTGGTCACTATTTGCAAAATGTGCATTCCATGATGGCAACTCTAATGCACATGGAGAGTTAGAAGTAATAGGCAGAAAAATTATGGAAAAGTGTAGAGGCCTTCCCTTAGCAGTTAAGGCAATTGGTGCTCTATTAAGATCTAAATCGTGTGTTGATGAATGGGATAAAATATTGAATAGTGAATTATGGGATTTGCCAATTGATGAGATGGGCATTCTTCCGGCTCTAAGATTAAGTTACAAATATCTCCCATCACATCTAAAGCGATGCTTTGCTTATTGTTCAATATTCCCAAAGGATTATGCTTTCAAAAAAGATCAATTAATCTTGCTATGGATGGCGGAAGGTTTTTTATAGCAACTCAAAAATAAAACAATGGAAGAAGTTGGTAATGAGTATTTTCTTACACTTGAATCGAGATCATTATTCCAAAAATCAAGTGACAAGAAGCCATGTTTTGTAATGCATGATCTTGTGAGTGATTTAGCAAAATCTATATCTGGACCATTTATTTTAAGGTTGGAGGGTGATTGTTCTCAAGAGATTGTAAACAATACTCGCCACTTGTCATATTTTTCCATACAATTTGTTCAAAGCTTGAAGAAGTTTGAGACCCTTCACAAGGCTAAGAGGTTGCGCACTTTCCTACATTTCGATATGTTAAGTTTGAATTGGCCCAAATACTACTTGACTAAAAAAGTAGTACATGATTTACTGCCGACACTAGGATGCGTACGGGTGCTTTCTTTATCAAACTATGAGAATGTTACTGAATTGCCCGAGACAATTGGCAAATTTAAATATCTACGCTACCTGGACCTCTCTTACACTAAAGTTGAAAGACTGCCTGATTCTATATGTCAGTTGTGCAATTTGCAAACATTGAGATTATCACATTGTAGAGAGCTTGCTGCATTGCCAAGAGATATGTGGAAACTCGTTAATTTGCATCATCTTGATATTACCAAAACTGGCATAAAAGAGATGCCGATACATTTATGTAGATTAAAATGCCTCCAGACGTTGACTAAATTTATCGTCAGCAAATGTAGTATTGGAGAGTTGGGAAAACTTGTAAATCTTCAGGGATCGCTTTCCATTTTGGAGCTCCAAAATGGAGAATCTCCTACTGATGCTCTGAATGCAATCTTGAGAGATAAAAGGTACCTCGAAGAGTTGGTGTTGGAATGGAATGTTAATACTCATTTTCCAGAAAGTCAGAAAAGTGTACTCGATAGTCTCCGGCCCCATACAAACTTGAAAAGTCTCACTATCAAACACTACGGTGGTACTAGTTTTTCAGAATGGGTAGGGCATCCTTCATTCTCTAATGTAACATCTCTTTACCTAGAAAGATGTAAATATTGTAGTAGCTTGCCACCGTTTGGGCAACTACACTCTCTACAGAACCTCTCTATTGGTGGGTTTGATGAAGTTGTTACAGTGGGTCGTGAGGTTTGTGGTAGCAGTTCTTCTTCATTTAAGCCATTTTGTGCCCTTAAAGTTCTTAGGTTCGAGCATATGGCGAAGTGGGAGGAATGGATTTCTTTTGGTGACAAAAATGGAGGTGTAGCTTTTCCTCAACTTGAACATCTTTGTATTTATAATTGCCCTAAGCTAACAGGAGGGTTGCCTGTCTATCTTCCTTCTTTAGCCAAACTTGATATTAATAATTGTCAGAAGCTCATGGCTTCACTGCCAAAGGCTCCTGCTATACGTGAGTTGAGGCTACGTTATTGTAATGAGGTTTTGTTAAATGAATTGCCAACTAGAATGCAGAAGCTCGAAATTGAAGGATTTAATGCACTAAAGTCCCTACCGGAGGGAATGATAACCTCCAACGGTAGTCTTCAAGAGTTAAGAATCCATGACTGTTCTTCACTTATGTCCCTTCCAAAGGATGGCCTTCCCTCTACATTAAAAACCCTTGAGATTTATCGTTGTATGAAGTTAGAGCTCCCAACACACTTGGACTATTCATCCGTTGAAAAATTGGTTCTAAATTGTTGTGATTTTCTCAAGTCCTTTCCATTAGATTTATTCCCAAAGCTTTATCGCATCAAAATCTGTGAGTGTAGCAATCTGGAATCTCTGACAGTTCCAGAAAATTATGAACATGATTTAGTCACCTTGGAGATTGATATCTCTTATTGCCCTAATTTTGTATCTTTTCCAAGAGGAGGATTCCGTGCCCTTAGCCTTACTTCATTTTTTATCAAGGATTGTGGGAGTTTGAAATCACTTCCTGACAAAATGCATGTACTCCTTCCATCTCTTGAGGTACTGTTTGTAACTAATTGTCCAGAAGTTGAGTCATTTCCTGAAGGAGGCTTGCCGTCCAATATGAAAAAAATTTGGATCGAAGGTTGTGACAAACTCATTGCGAGTCGGATGGGATGGGGTTTGCAGAACCTCCCCTTTCTTAGATATTTGACAATCGGTGGCAAATCTAAAGATGTGGAGTCCTTCCCAGAAGCGCAGTTGCTGTCCACCAGTCTGACCTCTCTTTCCATCTATAGCTTTTCAAATTTGAAATCTTTAGACAAGAAGGGGCTTCATCACCTCAGTGCTCTTGAAAACTTGGCGATCTGGAACTGTCCTAAGCTCAAGTACATGCCAGAACAAGGGTTACCTACCTCCCTTTCTAGTCTACAAATCTTCAGTTGTCCTTTGTTGAAGAAAGAGTGGCAAAGTAAAAAAGGAAAAGAATGGCGCAAGATTGCTCATGTTGAACAGAAATGGATTGATGGCAAATTGATTGAATAAGCGAAAAATTCTAGCTAGGGTCCCCAATTTTGGTACATGCAATTTTCAACCACATAATTTATTGATATAATTTGCCCTTTCTGTTTTAATTTGCTTAGTTGCTAACTTGTTATTTTTGATAACAAAGAATGCTCCACCCACTTCACCATTCCGAAGATTAGCAGTCAAGTCATGTCACCACCAAGAATTATTGAGAATTCCATAGAGAATTGGGGATGCTCCGAATAAACAAGGTATGTTCCCATGATTTGTCTTTCTATAAATCTTGATTTTATTGTCAATTGTCAATTCCTTGTTTAAATGATCACTTTTTGAAGTCAATAACAAGTGTCATATGCTTGGAATCAAATAATGTCAACTACTTCGTGCCAGTCTCACTGCTATTGAGGATTTTTCCCTTAAGAAGGGCTATCTCCCGAATCAGCCACTAGAGCATGCAGATTTGCACTGTAATTGTCCAGTATTTGATTTTTTTTTTTTTAGTTTTTTTAACCTTTTGTTAGAATAGAAAGACCGTGACAACTACAGCTTATATACCTAGTTATTCTTCATAAGTGTTTGATGACTAACATGTTATTTAATCAATACTTTTATTTTATTTTTATTGTACAACTTCTCGGTTTGCTCTGTGTTTTTTTTTTTTTTTGGTTACTCATGCATAATCAAACCCTTAAAAATTTTCATATTTCCTAATTTGATTTGAAACATAAACGGACTACTTCCTTTTTTGCATCCCTTAATAACTTCAAAGCCACAATCTTTCCCCTAAACTTTGGTACCGATTCAGCATAGAAACATGCTGTGCAGCTGTCCTGTGTTTGCAAGGTTGATAACTATTGGTGACACAACTTAAAAGTTTTCTACTTGAAATTAAAGTCATATATTCCATATGATATCTAATAACTAAAATTAAGTTGAGTTTACTTGAAAATATCCATGAATGGGTACTAGGAGGCACACGAAGCCTAATTTGCTATTTTTTAATGCATACTTTCATTTGCGTCAAAAAGCATCTCTAATGATTTGAAACCAGCTTTAGCACTTGCATGAAATGTTTTATTGGAATATGCATTAGCACTATGATGATAAACTAAGTTAAATTGATATGCATAAACTATTCATATCATTTGAAGCACGTGTGGGTAGGTTTTCCATTTTAATCTACTATGCATGTGTTGTTATTTCTTTCTTGATTCAGACGTTTAGCTATTTTCTCATTAATAGGTACTGAAAGTTCAATGGGAACCTGTGGACCTTGTGAAAGTGTTATGCCAAATCGACATAACGGGGAAATTTTGGCTTCTTTTTCTTTTGTTGGAAGTGTAGACTTTGAATTACCATTCAGTACCTTTTCTTCTGTAAGCGGCTATATGTGAAATGGTAATCAATGATAGCAAAGGATTTTTCTTGTTTCTACTGTGTGATCATTGTTAAGGTGGCCTGACTTGATTTGTGTTAAAAAAAAAATGGCAGTTTGAACCAATTGGAAGATAGTGTTGTTTCTGATACCTTCAATTATCAAAATGTTGAAATGAGAAACTGAAGCTGGGTTTGGATGGTGACATTATCTGTTGACTAAGAGGTGCAGGTAAGTTTTTAGAGGTGGTTCTTTTCTTTATCGGTAGTACACATACATATATAGGTGTAATGGTGGTTTTGGTGCTAAGGTGCTGGGAGTACCATGAAAATTTCGTGAAAATTGAGAAGTGATGCACCCCAACTTGCAAATGGCCTCATGGAGGATCTTGAGTGAAGGAGGAAGGCTTTTGGAGTGCTCCGCCCACTTCTTTGTCAGATTTATGTGCACAACTTAGCAGAATGCTCCGCCCACTTCACCATTCTGGATATAAGCAGTTGAGTCTTGTCACCGCCTAGAATAATTGAGAACTCCATAGAGAATTGGGGACTCCATTATTTGTCTTTCAATAAATCTTGATTTTACTGTCAATTCTCAATTCCTTGCTTCTAGGTTCACTTTTTACTGTCAATAAAAAGTGTCATATTCTTGGAATCAAATCATGTAAACAAACAGAGCATGCAGACTTGCAGTTGCGCTATGAATTGTCCAAAATGGATTTTAACTTTTTTTTAGAATAGAAAGACCAAGACAAGTAAATCAATGATTGGCCTTATATACCCAGTTATTCTGCATATTTGTTTGATGACTAACATGTTATTTGATTAATTCTTTTAGTTTATTTATAGTGTACAACTTCTCGGTTTTCTCTGTTTTTGTTTTTTTGGTTGCTCATACATAATCAAACCCTTTAAAATTCAGTATTTCCTAATCTGATTTGTAGCATAAACTGACTATTTCCTTTTTTGCATCCCTTAAAAAATTCAAGGCCACACACAATCTTTCCCCTAAACTTTTGTACCGATTAAGCATAGAAACATGCTGCGCTGCTGTCCTGGGTTGGTGAGGTTGATAACTATTGGTAAACAACTTAAAACTTTTTTACTTAAAAAGAAAGTCCTATATTCCAAGTGATAGCTAATAGCTCAAATTAAGTTGAGATTACTTGAAAAGATCCATGAATGGGTACTATGAGGTAGACGAAGCCTAATTTGCTATTTTTTTTTAATGCATGCTTTTATTTGTGTCCAAAAGCATCTCTAACTGATTTGAAACCAGCTTAGTACTTGCATGAAGTGTTTTATTGGAATCTGCTTTAGCACTACGATAAACGAAGATACCTTTATTTGCATGAACTATTCATATCATCTTATGCACGTGTAAGTTTTCCATTTCAATCTAGTATGTATGTGTTGTTATTTCTTTGTTTATTCAGATGTTTAGCTATTTTCTCATGAATAGGTACTGAAAGTTCAGTGAGAACCCGTGGACCAAGTAAAAATGTGGTGCCAAATCGAATTAATGGGTAAACTTTTGTTTCTTTTTCTTTTGTCGGAAGTGTAGGCTTTGAATTACCTGAAAGCTGCTATAAGGGAAAAGGTAATCAATGATAAAAAAAAAAGGATTTTATTGTGCCTACTGTGTGATCATTGTTAAGGTGGCTGACTTGATTTATTGTAAAAAATGGCAGCTTGCCTGATATCCAGCCGGCATTGAACCAATTGGAAGCTAGTGCTATTTCTGATATCTTCAATTATCAAACTCTCGAAATGAGAAACGGAAGCTGGGTTCAGGTGGTAACATTATCTGTTGGCCACGAGGTGCAGGTAATTTTTTAATGATGGTTCTTTTCTTTATTGGTAGTACACATACATATATATGAGTCTCAGTTATGTCTCTTTGTATCGTAGGCTAGAGTCCCTGGAGAAACTGGGCTGCAAAGTGTGATTAAAAGTAGTGGGATATTGTGTTCTAGTGGCAAATGCAAAGGAGTTGAAGTGGGTATTCGATGCTATTTTAGATTATGGTTTTAGAAGACCTATTAGTTTGTTTGTGAATCATTGCATGTGTGCTTATTTTAATGTTGGCTGTAGGTTGTCATGCGTTGTTTGAGCTGCATGTGGGCAGTGCAAATAAACATTTACTAGAGCATATTTTCTTGGAGAAGGGGAGCATTATCTGTATGTCATGAATTCATATGTAAATGCTTCATTGGATTGCTAAAAGAGTTTTTCTGAAATTCCATGGTTGTTCCTCTTTAAAGAAATCTACCATCAGTCTGAAATGCCGAGTTTTTTTTATGCATCATGTTTGTTATGTTATAAAGTTCATCTGCATAAATTCTTCGTTTCTTTTTTTAAAAAAGATGTGATGCTTTTGGCTGTTTGATGAATTACAGGACATCTTCCTGAAAACTGAAAATGAGAATTTGATGCTGCTATGCAAATCATGTGGAGTGCTTAAAAGAGTCTCAAGCTAGCCTTGCTCAAACAGCTGAGGCTAATGATGGGTACGTATTGTTAGATTTTGTTTCCTGCTATAGTGGCTATATGTTTTGCAACCTGAGTGACCTTTTCTGGCATTGCTGGGTAGAATTTGTTTATAACATGGCAAAAGCTGATTGGTCAGTTATCTGGATCAATAAAGTTTGTTATTACCATAGTTTGTTACATCTTATCACATCTTGAATTAACATACTATTTACTAGTTACATGTACTATACCATTGGTAGACAAAATCATGAAATGAAGCTACTGGTTGGTTAGCATTTATAGCAGATACACATACATAGGAAAAGATGGGGCTCAAACATTATCCGTAGGCCCATCATGGAGTTGAGGTTGTATTTGGAAATTACAAGTATAGCTTCTGTCCTGGGCCTTGGCATAAGTGGTTTAAGTTTAGAGTGGCGATTAGATAGGTATTAGGTTAAACTGGATTATGGTATGTCTATGGCTTTCTTAAATTTGGGTCGTTTTTTCCACATTTAATAACATTGAGGCCAGGTGCATGAATTGCTTCTCTCTCAAATTACCGCACTTGTTTTTTGAACTTTACCTTCATTATGGTTCTAAAACTTAGCATTGGATTATAGTATTTGACTCAAAATGGATTTGATTGCACTTTGCCAAGCTGTTGTGTTCATGTTAGTGATTTTTTACCCTATTTTTCAATATGAAATCATGGCACTTGTTTGTGGTACATAATGCTATTGTTGTACTGGTTGTTATGTGGCATGTGAAGATTGTTTTGATCCTACTCATAATTTTGTCACATATTTTTATAGTGCTTAATTTGAAGTTATCAACGAAAATGAAATTTATTTTCTTTTTCTCATTTGACATACATATGTTTGCTTCATGCAAAAGGTTGTTGTTTGCAGTACATCCACAGTTAAACAGTCCCAAAATAAATATATATATATAAATACTAATGTCATGAAGAGTTTCTCTGAAATTCCATGATTGTTCCTCTCTAAAGAATCAATTGCAGAGGTTTCTTTTGCATCATGTTTGATATGTTATAAAGTTCATCTGCATAAGTACTTTTTTTCAAATAAAATTTGACGTTTTGGTTATTTAATGAATTACAAGACATCTTCCTGAAACTAACACTGGGAATTTTATGCTTTAAAGAGTCTCAAGCTAGCCTCGCTCAAACAGTTGATGCTAGTAATGGGTACGCATTATTAAATCCTCTCTATTGATTTCTTTGCTTTTTAATAGAATGGCACAAATCAAAATTCAAAAGTGAGGCTTTTTATTTCTTATTTTAAATGTTTACAAGTACCAAACAGAGCATTACTCTAAATTTTAGAAACCTTCCGTAAATTGTTTCAGAACAAAAAGAGCTGAAATAATGATTTTTCAATGTTAAGATTTGATAAAGTGTCGAACTTGAGGGAATCGAGCACCAATGGAATCTAGGAGGCAGATGAAGCCTCATCTGTTATTTTTAATGCATGGTTTTATTTGTATCAAAAAACATTTCTAATTGATTTGAAACTAGGTTAGCAATTGCATTGAATATTTTATTGGAATCTACATTAGCACTACCATAAACTTGTATTGCTGCACTATTGTGCCAGGATGTGTAAAAATGCATAAACTATTGATATCATTTGATGCACGTGTGTAGATCTTCTTTTTCAATTTACTATGCATGTGTTGTTATTTCTTAGTTGATTCAGATGTTTAGCTATTTTCAGATGAATAGGTATTAAAAGTTCAATGGCAACCTATGGACCTTGTGAAAGTGTTGTTGGAAATGTAGGTTCTGAATTACCCTTCAGTACCTGATCTCCTGAAAGCTACTACATGAAAAAAGGTAATCAACGGCAGCAGAGGATTTTCTTGTGCTATTTTATGATCCTGTTAAGGTGGATGACTTGATTTATGGTAACAAAATGGCAGGCTGTGCAATAACCAGCCAGCACTAAGCCAATTGCAAGCTAGTACTGGTTCTCATACCTTCACTTATCAAACTGTTGAGATGAGAAATTGAAGCTGGATTTAGATGGTGACATTATCTGTTGACTAAGTGGTGCTGGTATGTTATCAATGTTGCTTCCTTATTGGGTTCCCAAATCATGTGAAGGGTCTAGTGGCCTTTTCTTTTTCACCTCAATTATTCCCTGTTTGATATAAATCTTAATGGGATTTCTATCTTGTGTTTATGACAGAAAGTGATATTGAAGGTGCACTTGCAAGATGAAACAGAAAAGCAAAAGGCCATGGAGGCAGTCTCTAGGTGTGGATTCAATCTCCGTGGACATGAAGGACCAGAAATTGACTGTGATTGGGGACGTCAATCCGGTTGATGTAGTCAACAAGTTGAGGAAGGTCTGCACCACCCACATATTATCTGCAAGTTGGACCAGCAAAAGAGCTTGAGAAGAAGGAAGAGCCCCTGAAGAGGTGGGAAGATCCTGTGATAGAAGAGCAAAATAAGGCTTATGTGGCTAAGATTACGAATTGCAACCGAGCCTATTTTATTCCTACAACCTACATTACTATGATGGAAGGAAGCTCAATGAAGGATTCGAACGCTTGTGTAACTTGCTGATTCTTAGATCTTACAAGAATTAGGATGACATGACAAAAACTAGATTTCTTTTGAGTGATAGTGGCTTGACGGGTTTTGATGAGAGAATCTGCTTTGAATTGAAATTAGTAATCTAATAATGAAACTCCAATCAGTATTGTCTATACTCTATTGTCAATTTTCTCAAACTTCATTCTCACATTAGGTAAAAAATAAATAAATAAATAAATAAATAAGAAACAAAATGTAAAATCAGTCTTATGTGATTTATTTGATTTGAAATTAGATCCATGTAAAATCAGTCCTTGTGGATTGAGCATTCCCGTTATCCTCCATCGAAAGCTATCAAGGTCGGGCCGTCAGTTCAACTTTTTAGGCACTGGCAAGACACGATTATACATGCATTAAAAGATGAATCTTCATAACCTATCACACGTGCGGCAACCCAATAAACTGAGTAGATATGACTAACGTCACATTTAAAACTTGACTCAAGGACCATGACGGCCACAAGGTGGTGACACGTGGAAAAGGGGGATCCATGAAGGCGACTTCATTAAATGAGAACAAATATGTTGTTAGAAGATATATAACAAAACATTCTCCAACCAAGTAAGCCATTCGCACCATTATTCTCAAAAAACATAACCCTAGTCTTTATCTACTCCTACGTGATAACTAACCGACATCAGAGCTACCATTGCTGGCCCGCTCCAGTAAATTCTTGTGTCTGACTTTTCTATGCTACAGGAATGCTGGTCACCGGTTGGAAACTGTCTCAACAATAGGAATAATTGCAAAATTAGTCTTTATGGTTGGCCTAAATTACAAATCGTTCACTGTAGTATCAAAATAAATTCAGAGGTCTCTATATTATGCCAAAAAACAGTTTAGTCCCTGTAATCAAATTCCGTTAAAACATTTGACGAATTTTCTGTTAGGTGCCACGTTAGCACCAATAAAATGACGACACATGTCACTCTTTTTATAAAAAAAATATAAATATATAAAACTAAAAAAATAAAAGGGGGGAAAGAGGTGGCTACTGACAGCCATCCCACATGCAACCACCCTCAGAGGAGGCTGATGATGGCGCACTGAGGGTGGCTCGCAGGCCACCACTAGTCAAATCTAGAGTAAAAAAGAAAAAAGAAAAATTAATTTTTTAGTTTTATATTTTTAATAGAAAAATGCTATGCTTCCAACTTTTCTATTCAACTCCATTCAACATTGCATAGGTGACTTTTTTTTGTTTTTTTTTTTTTAAGAGTTTATTTTTTGCATTTGTGGGGCTAATCTTTGTCTACATATGCAAAATTGAATGTAGTTGAATAGAAAAGTTGGACATATAACATTCATCTTTTTAATATATTTATATGTTGTATTTAGAGTGACACATGATGTTTTTATTTTTATTTTTTGACGATGATGTAGCACTTAACAAAATTTTATTCTATGGACTAAATTGGTTTTTTTTTGACATATCATGTGAACTTTTAAATTCATATTAATATTATAGGAATAGATTTGTAATTTAGCCTAACAACATGGACTGTATTTGCAATTATCCGTAAATTGTATAACCACTTGCACCAATTGGACTCAGTCGCTCTAAGTTCAGCTGGAGGCTGGAGCAATTGGTGTTGTGAATGGAAGCAACAAATCCGTGAGAGAGTAGATCCGGGTCTGCTCTGCCCTCTGCTCTTCATTTTATTCGCATGTTATTTGTTTCATATAATTTTCCAGTTCTAGCTTGGTTCTTGTTCGCCATTTTTTATAAATCACGTAATTGTGCTCTTTCCGATTTCATTTACTTGTGTCTTGATTTCTTGATTTTTGACTGGATTTTTCCCATGAATTGATTTTGACGGCATGGGGTTGAAGGATTTGACTAGGGTCTTAAAATTATGCCCAAAATTGCAGTAGAAAAAAAAAATCCTTCACCTTGTGTTTCTTCTTAAAAGCTTGGGATTTGAAAAATGGCTTCGCAGCTTGCTTCCTTCTGATTTTTGCATCATTTAAGTTATCTGGGAATCCATTTCAGACATTGATATCTTTCCGGTGGTTTCTTTTTATGCAGACTACTGAAAAAACGGAAGAATCGTGGTGTAAGAGAGATGGAGAAGAAGAAGAAGGGTAGGAAGGAGATGAAGGACAAGGAGGAGGTTGTTCACAAGGGAATTGCGGCCTCATTCCTGTGTATTGCAGTATTTGCATTTTTGGTGCGAGTGGCCGTATCCCTCCATCCATATTCTGGTGCAGGAAATCCTCCCAAGTATGGGGACTTTGAGGCACAGAGGCATTGGATGGAGATCACCCTTAACTTGCCACCCAAGGAATGGTATTCTAACAGTACAGCCAATGATCTCAGCTACTGGGGACTTGACTATCCTCCCCTTACTGCCTACCAGAGTTATGTCCATGGTCTACTTCTCAGATTCTTCCATCCTGAAGCAGTTTCTCTTTTCACTTCTCGAGGCCATGAGTCTTATCTTGGGTTTGTATTATCAGCCATTCTTTTCCATCAACTGATTTTCCTTTTTCAGAGACTTAAATTTACAATTTCTTGATGATGGGTGATGATACATTTGAGTTTTCCTGCAGAAAACTTCTCATGAGGTGGACAGTTCTATCTTCTGATGCACTGGTGTTCTTTCCTGCAGCTTTCTATTTCATTGTTGTGTACTATACCAGTCACACACATGGCCGTAAAACTGACATAGCATGGCACATTGCAATTATGTTACTGAATCCATGTCTGATGCTAATAGATCACGGTCATTTTCAGGTTCCAAATTGAATTTTCTGATGCTTTTCTCCACCATTTTAGAAATTTAAGGCACTTAGTATGAGTTGCTAATGTTTGATTTCTCATCCGTATTTATTCTGTCAGTACAATTGTATCAGCTTGGGCCTTACTGTTGCTGCTGTTGCTGCTGTTCTCTCTAACAAAGAGCTAGTAGCTTGTTTCTTGTTCAGTCTTGCTCTCAACCACAAACAGGTGCTTCTAATTCAAATTAGCTTGCATCATGATCTCTTATTACTTATACTGACTACAAGTTGCCTATTTTGTCAAATTTACAAATGTACATCTGAGCTTCACATAAAAAGTAAAGGGGAAGGGATCCTTCTGTTTTCTGTGGCTTCTGATGCACACAATTTTGAAATGGAACGCTGAAAAAGAAATCAATTTCCGTTGGATGTCCACATGTGCCCTTATTGTTGTTTGTTCTCTGTTTATGTGTGTTAGCGATCCCAGGAAATGCCTTGAATGTGGGTTGAGCAAAGGGGTTTTATTTTCTATATTGTTTGAGAATGAGACCATGTCAATCTTGTTATGGAGTATGCCTTGATGGTCTAAGAAATACTAAAATGCCAAGAAGGAAACACAACGAATAATCAATTCTTGATCCGGTAAATGTTGCCTTTATCAATGATCGGTATTTTCCTAGTATTCATTTTCATATGAAAACACTAAATGGCTTCACTTATATTTGGTCCAATAAAAGTGGGGACCTCACTATTCTCCATCTGTAGGTAGGAAGGGTAGCAAACGTATATGTGAAAGGTTGTTGTACTTCACTCCTGCCAGCTGATTTGTCTTGGGGATATGTTTTATTGTGGTTTGCTGCAGATGACTGCATATTTTGCACCTGCTTTTTTCAGCCATCTCTTGGGTAAATGTCTTAGGCGCCAAAATCCTCTTCTTGAAGTATCGAAACTGGGCGTTGTGGTCTTGGGAACATTTGCACTTGTTTGGTGGCCATATCTTCACTCCATGGAAGACATTTTAAGGGTAAACAGCTGTGGTCAATTTGCTTTTATTTTGCAATAACTTAAACTCGATAGTTCTTTGTGGTACTTTCTTTACAAGGATCGTGGCCTAGTACATAGATTAAATGGCTATTCTTTCTGTTTTTATGCTATAAATCTTTGGCTTGCCCTATATTTATACAACAAAACAAAGGAGAACTGAATTTGTCAACATTCAGGACATTGTATTTATATATCCCATTCATCCTGTTTTAACAAGTTTGAGCAATTCTGACCAAGTAGAAAAAAAAGGAGCAATCTAACTAGACTTTCCATATTGGACAGACAGACAGGTGTACTACACATCTCAATCTCTAATGCATGCAAAGAATATGTTTAGGTCTCTATGTCAAGACACCAATTTTCATGTCTATGTCCTCATCATGTTGGTAAATTTTAGTGAAAAAGAAAACAAGTACGGGTCTGAAGGGATATGAAAAAAGTTGTTTTAAGAGGTTGAAGTGTTTTGAAGTCATATGTCCATCTTCTGAAGTGGAAAAGTCTTGGGGGTTATTTTCTAGTGCAATAGTAAACACTTGGACTATCAAGCTTAAGTGCATCGATTTGAGTCTTGAGAGTGACCATTTCATGGAAAGAATATCTGAGCGGTAGAAATGTATGCAAACCATCCCTCCCAACACCACTTAGGTGAGACCAACATTAGGATTAGACCATTAAATTGAAAAGTACGATTTGAGGTTTTTTTAGGTAAACAAAACATTACACCCCATATTGGATTCAACTCTTGAACTTAACGTGCATCCCGTGGTTAATGTGGAAGGAGATGTCATTTGGTCCAAAGGCCATTGGCAAAAGTACGTTCCAATTAAATTTTTATTTATTTATTTTTATTATTTTTATTTTTTATAGATAGATATTTATGTGCTGAGAACATGAAATAGGAATACATGAAGTGCTCAACAGAAATCCTTCTCTTTGAGTTAATTTTGGACACACCAAATATTTATGATTTATTTGAGCTTGGTGAATGTCCAGGTTCTTTCTCGCCTTGCTCCTTTCGAGAGAGGGATATATGAGGATTATGTGGCTAACTTTTGGTGCACCACTTCAGTTCTTATAAAATGGAAGAGAATGTTCACAACAGAATCGCTGAAGCTTTTTAGCCTGGGTGCAACTATTTTGACTTGTCTGCCTTCAATGGTTCAGCAGATATGGGCGCCAAGCAGCCAAGGTTTCCTTTATGGACTGATGAATAGTGCATTCTCATTCTATATCTTCTCATTCCAAGGTAGGTCAAAATATATGTTTCTTTCACTTTATTTTAAAATTCTTTTTGTAATTTATATTTTTCCATAGTGAGTAGTATGTAACAATTATTTGCATTGGTGGCTGATGTTTTAATTTTCAGTGCATGAGAAGTCAATTTTGCTGCCTCTCCTGCCTGCAAGCCTTTTGGCACTGGAAGAGCCTTCTCTACTTAAATGGATTACACTTAATGCCTTGTTCTCTATGTTCCCTCTTCTGTGTCGTGACAAACTGATTCTGCCATATATCGCACTCTCTGCACTCTTCATCCTTATTTGTTACCATGTGCCAGGCAGAGGACAAGATAGAAAGGAGACAAGTTCCTTCAATTCATATATGACAACCTTTCTTGTATTATGCTCTGTTGTTCTTCATGGCGTTTACTTAACCATGCATCCTCCACGTAGATATCCTTTCCTTTTTGAAGCTTTGATTATGCTTCTTTGCTTCTCACAGTTCATGTTGCTTGCTTTTTACTCTAATTCAAAGCAATGGATGTTGTTGAAACACTCCATTTTGATGGATAAAGAAAAGAAGCTTCTTTGAGATCCTTTACTTGAAAAATTAGTTTCAGTCATTATATGGAGATGTAGATGGGGGCAGCAAACTTGTGTAACTAAATGCTTTGCGTTGATTTATTAAGGGAGAAGAAACATGCCCCATCTCATGTCTTAATCTTTTTCCATGTTGGTGTTTTATGCTGTGTTTCGCGTGTTGTCGTCCTTGCTTCACAGATGTGGGCTCTTGCGTAATGCAGAGGTTTTGTAGTTGCGAGCGAAATTGAAAGTCTCGTCTCTTTGGTAGTATAGCCCCCTTTCACTTAGACTCACGGCCGTAGATCTCCTTCATGAAGACCCACGTGGAGGATACCTAGCTGTCGATCTCCTCTATAGTTTTTAATTTTTTATTTTTTATTTTTTTTTCAAAAAAAAATTTTACTCAAGGATTTTTTGGTATTTTCATACAGTCCAAGTGGTACTTTGATATGTCTACACAACTCATCCGAGTGTATTATATATATTTCATGCGTTTGCTGTCCAAGTTAACTAGAAACCTGTGCACCTTTTTTTTTCTTCTTCAAAATCAACACTACTTTTAATATTCTATCGATCACTTTTTAATAGTTTTTTTTATTTTTTATATCACATCATTCACTTTTTATTGCTATTCAAATAAAAAATTTACTAAAAAATAATTTTTTTTTTATTTTTTCATACAAACAATTTACAACATTCTTCTTATTTTATAACCCATCGTTCACTTTTATTACAATTCAAAACACAAAAAAATCTTAAAGCATTTGACAAACACACCCAAGCTTATTGGTGGGGACTTGAGGGAAATGAATTAATAGTTTGAGGGGTTAATTGAAACTTTATTTTAGTTTGGAGGACATTGCAATTGAAGTGGTAATTAGGGGGTTGAGTGTAGTTTCTCTTATATTTTACAATTCGGTCTTAGATATTTTTACTTAATCGCCACATGTGATATGTCAGTAATCTTGGATTTTAGTGATGCTTAGAATTGGGAAACGGATAGCGATTTCTTTACCACCATGTAAAGTTATTTAAAGTTTTTTTTTTTAATAACATTTTATAGCCTATTTAATTGCTAAACTTGTATTTTATTGACCAATATGGTGCATTCAAACTTTGAGCTCTCATTAGCCCAGCTATTGTCATTCTTGAAAAGCAGAATCTTCATTTGATATGGTTCTACATGTCCATAATATACATAAGCGAGGTCCATCTACCCCCGAAGTTGGGTGTTACTCAACAAACAATCACTTGATTTAAATTTCAAAAAAAAAATTTAAATTTTTTTAATTTTATATATATATATATAAGTAATCAAATTTCGTTAAAAATTAAAGGCGCACCCAAGTATCTAAAGAAACCATGTTTGAAAATTTCAAGTTCAGAAAAAGAAAAAAGCAAAAAGTCGCCTCCCAATTACATTTTTTTTCAAAAAGTCACTAATCACATTACTGAAAATTACATTTCAAAAAGTCATCAATCAAATGACTACTATTTTTTTTCTCATGATTCGATTTACCCCTTTGATGGTACCATTTGCAAAATATGTTACATGCAGAAAGAAACAAAGATTAAATTGTAATAAAATAATATGAAAAATATGCAGCCTTTTGATCCTCAGAACCTTTTAGCCAAATTTTAGACCACTTCCTGGCATGCCTAGTGTTGTCACTCACCAATAAAAGTTACTCCAAGGAGGATATGCTGATCTCCACCCCAGAGCTCATATTAACAAAACCTTTGGGCACAACTTGCAAACAAAAGATTTCTTCAGTGATCAATGCCTCTTATTCTCTTCCCCATCATCTTCTTGTTCAAAAATGGCATGTGTTTCGCCATTCTTCTCTAGCTTGACTAAACTGAGATCACCCTCCTCTTTCCCCCTGGTTAGAGATTGAGCTTCTTCATCATCAAATTCTTCTCCCACTTCCTCAGAGTAAGCATACCTGTGTATAAGTTGGAAGCAAAAGTCAAAAGAAAATGTTTACTCTGCCTTCAGAAAACGCAAAAATGTTGGACTAGTTTTCCCTAGGTAAATCAAGCCACACTCCACTGCGAGATTAGGCAGCCATGTTTTTGTTATTTTTTCATCAAAAAGAAAAGCAAGAAATAAGAAAACCCTGCCACAGACCTGTTTCAAGAATGGAAGAGACATTGGAAAACTTTGACCCTCATCCAGAAAAAAAAAAAAAAAAAAAAACAGCCGACTACTTAAAAGTGTAGATGGCAAAGGATGTCTACACCTCCCAATTCTCCCCAATTCTTCATCATCAGATCCTTCTCCCACTTCTTCTTAGGAGTAGGCAACTCACACATGCAAGTTCAGATAGTAATAATACTCCAAAACACACCTAGGTCGTCCCTTCACAAAGGATGTCTTACCAGGCTACCTAAAGTTGAAAAAAGAAGAAAAAAAATTGGAAGAAGAAGAAAAGAAAGTGTCTTTTATTCCTTGACAATACCACCATACGGTTACATAGGTCTTTCTAAATAGAAGAATAATACAAGCTATTATGCAAATATATTTATTGCAAATTACAATAAAAAATAATGGGATAAAATCAGGGCAATAAAATCAAATCATGGAGAATAAAATAATATCAGCAGCATATCAGAAGTTTCCTTCTTCATCACTTCCCCTTAAACTAAGACAAATATGTCTTGCATGCCTAACTTGCATAAAGGCTGAATGAAGAATACTATTAGACACTCTCTTTGTCAAAATGTCAACAAGTTGTTCTCCCGTCTTCACATAAGGTGTACAAATCAATCCTGCAAGCAATTTTTCCTTGATAAATGTCTATCAATTTTAATGTGTTTAGTTTGATCAAGCGGAACTGGATTATGAGAAATATTGATTGTAGCTTTGTTGGTTGCAATATAATCTCATAAGATCTTTATAATCATATCTGAGTTCTTTTAATAGAATCTTCAACCATAATAATTCACATATCCTATGGGCCATGGCTCGAAATTCAAGATTCTACACTAGATCTAGCAACCACGACTGTTTCTTACTACGCCAGGTAACTACATTTTCTCCCATGAAAGTGCAATATCCCGAAGTGGATATTCAACCCATGATTAGCCCAACCCAATTTGCATCTGTATAAGCTTATATTTTTAGGTGATCATGTCGGGCAAACAACAAACTTTTACCTAGTGAAATTTCAATTATCACTTATCAAAAAAAAAGAAATTTCAATTATCAAAGTACTCTATAAGCCACTTCCATATGAGACTCGAGGTGAATGCATAAACTAGCTCACTACACTGACTACGTAGGCAATGTCTAGATGAGTGTACAACAAATATATTAATCTACCAACTAATTGTTGATACCTGCCTTTATCTACTACAGAACTCTCATCACTCTCCCCTACTTATTTTGCCCTATTGGTTTGTCAACTGTCTTGCATTCAAGCATTCATGTTTCCTTGCATAGATCAACATATTTCCGTTGAGAGACAATATCCCATGTCTCGATCTAGCTACCTCAATTCTGAGAAAATATTTCCAACTTCCTAAGTCTTTTATTTCAAACTCATTAGCAAGATATTTCCTTAACTTTTGTATTTCTTCATCATCATTCCAAGGTCAGGATTATGTCGTCTATAGAAAACAATTAAAGCGGTTACATTTCCTTGTAAAGACCATTTGATGAACAATGTGTGATCAAGTTGACTTTGCTTATAGTTGAACTTCTGCATGGCTCGGGCAAATCTCTCAAACCACGCCTTAGGAGATTTTTTAACCTATACAACACCTTTTTCAATTTACACACCATTGACCGAAGAATTTTGAAGTCTAGGAGAAATCTCCATGTATACTTCCTCCTCTAGGTTTCCATGAAAGAATGCATTTTGCACATCAAACTACTTAAGTTGCCAATCTAAGTTTGTTGCAAAGAGAGTAAGACCCTGATAGAGTTCATCTTCGCCACTGGAGAAAATGCCTCCTCATAGTCTATCCTATAGGTCTATGCGAAAACTTTCGCAACCAATCTAGCTTATATCTCTCAACCGAACAATCAGCTTAATGTTTCACTTTAAACACTCATTTGGATCCTATCGCCTTTTCTTCCTCCAAGTAATTTAACCAAGTCCCATTTGTTATTTTTATAAAAGGCTTTCATCTCTTTCTGCATTGCTTCTTTCCACTTTGGGTTCCCAAGTGCCTCTTGGATACATTGAGGAATAGACACACAAGACATTTTAGAGATAAAAGTACGCCCAGATAACGACAAATCGTTATAGGTTACCTACCTACCGTTTGCCTCCAACTGAACAACCTGTCTTTTGGATCTAGACTATACAATGTATCGTTTGCTCCATGCCTAAATGACTTGTCGTTCTTACCTTCATAGAAAGCGACATGTTGTTTTGGTCTCTCCTCCATCATCCTCACACAGAGCCCCTGGAAGACTCACTATAGCATCAAAACACTACAATTTCTTTAGAAATCAACTCAGATCAGGCCACTTAGCTTCCTCGCCTTCGTACACTCTTCCTTCATGCAACCACACCAATCAAGAATGAAGAGTTTTGATCAGCACAGGTGCACTAGCGACTAGCGGCTCACCTGAAAAGCTTCAGACTTTCCCAAAAGATTTCAAGCGTGGGTTTGCTATGACAACAAGCGCAGACTGAATGCAGATCTGTTAGCTCCGATCCGAGCAAGCACACGCAAAACAAAAAGAAACAAACTTCTTGATTTTTTCTTGACCGTGCTCTAATTCCAAGTTGAAAGAAGAAAAGAAACAGTCTTTTATTCCTTGATGAGACTACCATAAAGTTACATAGGTTTAAATAGAAGAGTAATATTGCACATTACAATAAAAAAGAATGGGAAAAAATCAGGTGATAAAATTAAATCATGGAGAATAAAATCATATCAGCAACATATCAGAAGTTTCCTTCCTCAACACCTAAGGGGAAGATTTCCGAGTTTTCAATGTGTTTAGATTTGGTATTAAATATAGAGGTAAAATTTTTCTCAAATGACCTTGAGAAAGGCAATTCAAAACTTAAGAGACAAGAAGAAATTTTGAAAAATGTTTTCTAAGCTTTCTTCAGAAGAACACTGTTTCAAACAACATTTCTGCATCAGAAATTCCAATTTAATAGAGGACCATCCTGTTGACTATATAGGTTTTTGCAGATTATAACGCACCGTTGAGAGCTCTGAGATGGGGCCCAGAGATAGCAGATCACAGAAAGCAATGCAAATGCAAGAATGTCCCAAAAAGCAGTGATGATCCAAGCACTCCGCCATCGCTCATTGAATGGATCTGTTGCTTTGAAGTAAACCTGTTGGAGCAAGCTTATCAGGTCTATATATAACACTTGTTCAAAATGTACTCACCCAATCACATGTTGACGAAGAGTAATAAAAGAAATTATTTCATAAGAAAATAGCCCTTACAAGAAGCAGAAGTTCTTGCAAAAGAAAGAAAAAATAATCTAACATAAATGGAAAAGAGATACAGATAAAGGGGATTAAAAAACACAGACTGCAGACACCCAAAAACTAAAACAGTAAAGAGACTCTTAAAACATTCCTTGAGAAATGCCTCCTTTTAAGCAAATAAACCCAGCTTTTGGTTTGCAGAACAAGAAACCTAGCACTCCATTTGTTTGCAATTTACAAGTAAAGATAAACTGGAGAAGAGAAAAGAAAGGAGCAGAAGATATTGGTTTCCACTGTTTCATCATATTTTCTTTTCTCTCTCCCATGACAAAATAATGAGAATACAAAAAGAAATGGGTGATAAGATTCACATATAAATATCAGATTGATAAATTTAGAGCATTTTTCTTTTCCTTACAAAGGTAAAATAAAAAATGCAATAGACAATAGGGGTAAAGCCCAAAGCATGCAAGATCTAATTCACTATGGAAAAGGAAAATATCAAACAAGAAGAAGACAAAGACTTCACAAATCCTTTTTTTTTATAAGTAAAATTTCAATAAAAGCACAAAGTGCAACCCTGGTACAGAAGAAGAATGCATTGCAGAAGATTTGCCTCTGCAGTAAACAAGCACTTGAATTGACAAAGTATACTAAATCAATCTCAACTTGCATAAAAACCATTACACTCTCAATTAAAAACCATACCTCATATCCTATCCAAGCAACTGAGGCAACTACTGTCACTGCTAATGCATTTGAGAACTTCCTATATATATCCAGCTTAACAGAACTCCTTTTTGCCTGGACAGAAATTATATTAGTTTCTGAAAGTTATACTGTATCAAAGCAAAATAATGTAAGTGATACAGGAAAATACAAAAGTAGTGCTTTTGTGATCAAGTCAGAAGAAATTAAGCAACAGAATAGAAACAAATCACTGGTAAAAATGTGATACCTGTAACTGCTCTAGTGTTCTTGAAAGTGATGTAAAAATCCATAGTATCAAAAATGCGTCCAGGAAAGCATCAGGAAGAACTAAAAGGAGCCTTGCTCTTCCTGATATGTCATTGATGGTCCCCACATACTCAGTAATATCCAGCAACTCTGATGCCAAAAAGTAAGTTATTCCAAGAAGAAGCACCTTTGAGGTAAGACCACCAAGAGTGGGCCGCACAACACCATAACCCATCGAAACAGAAAGAATAAGAAGGCGCGAAAGTGTTTTCCTAACAGCTCCAACTGTAACAACCCAAGTTGTAACTACAATTGGCCTCATTCCGGTACTGTCAAAATTTACATACTCAAGATACCAAAGAATCATCTCAAACAATCCAAGACCAATGACAGCTGTGATACAATGCTGAAGTTGCAGTATATCCTTCCAAAACCTCACATACTGAGAGAACCAGATGACACTAAGAAACAGATAAGCAAGTGACATAAACACATAAAACCTCATCAATGGGGCCATCCTACCAGGTAAATAACCATCAGGATTTTTCCATGTTGTCTTCCCACTCATTATTAGCCCCTTGAGTTTTGGATCACATGCTACAAAAAACAAGTTATACATTCCATTCTTTGTGATAGGAACCTCCTTGTAAGCCATTTTTGTATGTAAATACTTCCCACCGAACTGTACATTTAAAACAACGGGCCAGTTAATATTTGTTGCAGAAGGTCTCTTAATGACTTCACCTTGTTTACAACCTTCCAATTTAGCAAGATCAGGAGTGCAGCAGATAGCTCTTTGGCCACCATAAGCGGAACCACCAATATTATTACGATCAGCTGCCTCAAAAATTATTACTTGTACCAACCCGGTACTATGCTCCATGGCTGAATGCTGGTCAGCAACATCCTTGCTCCTCCAGAAGGTTATATTCTCAAATCTATCCCAAATTGAAAATTTCAGAGATTTGCACTTACAGTGATAACAAATAGCTTAATGAGTAAAAAGAAAGCAATGGCATTTATGCAAAAATCTTTTGAACACATGGCCTACTACAAGAGCATATATGTTTTTACACCCAGTTCTTGGTCATATCACCACATAGAATCAAATACATCAAACTTTCTCTAATTGCTTACATTCAAAGATACCCAATCTTAATGATGTTAACATGCATGTATGTAGAAAGGAAAGTACAAATTTAAACAAGATGCTATATCTAGTCATCAACTTTGTTCTTTTCACAGCCAGTTCTCCAGTAGTTCTTTTCACTCTGGAATTTTGAAGAATCCATTCAATTGCTGAAAAAAAACTCTTAAGTTCATGGAACAGAAAAAGTTCTTCTGGTGTCTTGCTAGTCATTTTTCATGCCAAATTTAAAGACTCACAAACATAGCCTGAAATTGGATAACAAAAAACCTAGGTCGAAAAAAGAAATTCAAGTTCCTAAAGGATAAGAGTTTACATCCTTAAGGGAATTCCTCTCTATCCTTTTCAACTAGTGCATCAATCCTCTTCACTTGTTCCTCAAACTCAAGAACCCAACTTCTACTTTTTGTGTAACCTCTTTCACATAATGAATTAAATGAAAGGGAGTGGTAGAATCCCCAAACAAGAGATGGGGAAGAATAAAAGACAATCTGTGTAGGAGGGGTAGAGAGAAGAGCAAGGCAGTCTCTCTCTCTCTCTCATTCATTAAAAGAACAAAGAAAAATGAATGAAAGAAAGAAAGAAAAAGAACAAATAATATTCTAGTGACTTTCATTTGGTTCTTTTCCAAAAGAAACAGAACAAATAACTAAAGATTTTGAAGCTTTTTTTCTCCGTGCTGTTACTTATATTAACCACTTTGCTCAATCCAGTTTAATGGTATGGTGTTTCTTGATTGTTTGTTTGTTAAGCCCTTGAATATGTAGGATAGTCCTCTTTTTCTTCTCTCTTTTCTTTTCTTTTTTCCAAGAATTTATTTGGTAGCACTGCAATTATGACTGTCAGCTGCTGCAAAAGACCAAGTCTGTTTCTGTTAATTTATCACCAATATCAAGATTCTGAATCTTATTTTTCATTCTTCAATTAGGAGACAATAAATTAATGTGGAGAAAAAATAACGGAATTTTAAAAAGTTTTTGAAAACTAGAAATTTCATCTTTTGGGTCTAAAAAAGCAATAAAAGAAAAGCCACGCACAAAATCGCATGTACCCAATTGTCTTCTTGTTAATTAGTCCTCTCTGTCTGTTGTTAAATCCAAAGAATGAGATAAGAATGAAAGACGGGCTTTTAGGCCCAAAGGCCCCAAACACTTCATATATTCTACTTCAAGTTTCTCAGCAACCAAACAAAAAAATAAAACCAAAAAATGCACCCACTGTACCCTCAGATCTACCCAGTTTCCCCAAGATATTCAGAAATGCCGCATCACTCACTTCAATCCAAGTCACTATCACAGCGTGCATAAACAAAGAAAAAGGAAATACTATAGAAATTAAGCATGAATGAGAGAGAAAGAGAGATAAGAGTACCGGATATAAGAATGACCATCGTGGATCGATGAAGCGACGGAGTTGTCTACGGTTAGAGATGCAAAGATGCCTTCGCTGCCACCGGAGAGAAGGTAAGCATTGCCGACATCCCTGAAGGGTTCATTGTCGTAGATGTGGATTGAGGCATTGGTGGTGCTGATTACAATGGCTGAGAATAGGAGAGAAACGGCTACCAAGAGCTCCGGGAAGCGGCTTCTTTGAATTGCTCCGGCGAAATCCATGCCCTGCGAGAGAGCGAGAGAGCGAGAGAGAGAGAGAGAATGGATCGGCGGGTGTGGAGGGAGGGCCTGAGCGAGAAGCAATATCGCTGTCGGTGGGATGGAAGTCAGTGTCAGTGTATACTGTATCGCATACGCGCGTAACTAGCACGCGAAGTCGGAGAAGAAGACTTCTATTTTACTACTTATATATATATATATAATATAAATATATATATATATATATTCTAGAGATTGTTGTCTTTCTTTTTCGTTTTTTTTTTCTTTTTTTTTTTTTTTTGAGGTGATGCAGTGATGGACCTCAATTTTTTAAGTGCAAAAAAAAAACCAAAGACCGACTAATTGGTTGGACGACAAGCATTTCTTTTAAAATAATTCATCAAAAGAAATGTTAGAGGTGTCAATGTGTCAATAAATAAGCTCAACATCATTTTAACAGCCATATGTGGGTAAAAATTTTGATACCTATAACATTTCTCTATATTCTAAGCAATACAAGGAAAGGCTAAATGAAAAATACTCTATATTTATTTCAGAGTAATATTAAATACTACATTCTCATTTTATTGGGTTGATATAGCGTATCAGAAATTTATTTTTTTCAAAAAAAAAAAAACAAGGGCTGAACTATGTGCTAATGAGCACTGTTACATCAGTCAAGTGGAATGTAGGTACTCTATAAATGTCAACTTCATGTTCACCCAAAATTAATACGACTTTTAAAATCACAATTAGATTTGTGACAGATTATTATTGACTTTTGATCCAATGATGATTTTAAAAATCACATCAATTTTGAGTGAACACAAAGTTAATATAAAGTTGACATGTATCATCACTAACATTATATTTGTGATAGATTACTATTAAATTTTGATCAAATGGTGATTTTAAAAGCTACATCATTTTTGGAGTGACACAAGAATGACATTTAACATTACTCCTATATATAATGTCTAAAGCTTTTTTTTTTCTAAATTGTTTGAGAATTTTTTTAATTTATTAAATTTAGATTTATTCGTAGAACATGTGATTTTCACTTCTTTTTTTTTAATGTATATGTAAAAATTATATGCTCTAAGAATACATATGAATTTAATAGACTAGCTTAAAAAAAAGTTATTTCAACCCTGTAGGGCTTAGGAATTGCCTAAAGCCCACGTCACTAACCTACAACCCACAAATTATGCTAAAGGACCAAGGATGTCATATATAAAAGACCCAGGTATTATCTCACACACAAGAATTATCTTCTTCTCCCTTCTCTACTCATCTCTCCTCTTCAACTAACTTAGTCATTGGAGGGGCCTCACTAGCTAGCACCAGTGAGCCACTCTAATGGCATTTTCTCCTTTTACAAGCAGAGCTCCTCCCTGGAAGGTAATCTAGAGTCATTGTGAAAAATCGGACATCTTCAGTTGGCGCCGTCTATTCTAAAAAAGGCTTCACACCGGCAACCAGTTGGAGGAGAGCCTCCGTCTGCACACTAGCAATATGACTGCGATCGCCAGATTTGAGAAATATAACAAAAGCTTCAGATCGCTACCTCAAATGAATCGAAGAACCGAAAAATTAGGTCAATCTCATTCTCACCCTTCAAATTAGCCTCTTAGAAACACCAAAAACACAAAAACAAAGCCTTTCAAATCCATATCCAATCCCACCTCTTGGAAATGAACAACTCCAACCCTCCAATGCCTTTTTTCTTCTTCTTCCCCGTCTGAGGTGTCTGTTGACACCTCGTTGCTGCTTAGACATTCCATATCTGAAAATCTCCTTTGGAGCCACCAAATCTTCCAACGCACGATGCCACCTCAACTATGCTACGCGGCACGGCTACTACAACACGCGAGTGGTTGGCACATGACGCACCACAAGCCATCGGTTTGGGTCCGCGAGAACGCAATTGGAGGAGCGCTAAATCGACTGGGCGCATTCGAAGCCGGTGGTGGTGTTGGATGTTCTGTGGAACCTGGCGTTCGTGGGGCTTGGCCTCGCGGTCTTAGGGTTGAGCATGAAGGAGAGCCCGGTTGTGCCATCAAGGGTTTGGGTCAAATTTCAAATTCACGAGTCTGGTATGGACCTCTGCGCCTAATTTGTCAGTCCAAGAAGAGAGTCATGTGAAGAAGCTTTTTATCCGCCTCTAACATCGTTAGCCCTTTTGGGCTACCTCCTAAATCTGGGGAACTCTAAAATCCCGAGGGCTACCACCATATTCGACGGACAACTCTAGAATCCTAGGAACAACCCCAAAACCTAAGGGTCATCTCTAAAATCCAAGGCACACCTCCAAAATCCGTAAGGCACCTTCAACTTTTTATGGGTATATGTGCCAACAAAATACCTCTCTTTATATGCTCTTGAAGCCTTTTTGAAGCTACGGGGAATCTATATGATTTTATCACTAGCCTTCAACCACCGTGTTTGCCATTACATTTGCCAGTTGCCATTATGATGATATCATACTAATCATCATTGTTGATTTACATTACTCCAATTTCCATACATGGGTATATAGGCCAACAAATACATCTCTTTATATTTATATGCTCTTGAAGCTTGGTTGAAGCTACGGCAAATTTCTATGATGCTATCATTAGCCTTCAACCACCATGTTTGCCATTACATTTGCAAGTCGCTATTATGATGATATCATGCTAACCATCATTGTTGATTTACATTGCTGATAAGTGTTGAATGTTACACATTCAAACTTCCTAACTCACATATATTAAACCTTAGTTTGTATTGTTATCTAATATTTTGTTATGTTTAGTGTTTGTCTTATTTTTAGGTCTTAAATGTGAAATACATGCAAATCTTGAATATTGGGCCTAAAAAGACATCAAAGGAAAGCTGTGGAGCAGAAGAAATGCCCAGCGATCGATCACCATTTTCTTGGATCGATCGCAGCCTTGGATCGATCGCCACTTTCTTGGATTGATCACAGAAAGTTAAGATCGATCGTTATCGAAGCTTCCAGAACGTGAATAGATATTTGATGGCAGATAACGATGTAATGATATTTTGGATCAAATATTGTGGCTAGGTAGGCTATTGTGGGCGCCGAAATCACTTCTCAGAGGACTCCTAACAGCTGGATTGTAGATTTTTAGCTTGATCTTTCCTTAAGAAAGATCAAAGCTCTTTTTCCATATATTATGTAATTTCTGTCCGAGAGAGGCGGTAGCTCGTTTTTAGTTTACTTCCAGTGTAGTTTTTAGTTTCATTTTGCTTTCTTTTGCTGTTGAATAGTAGGTAAAACACAACCCTTAGCACTTAATCTCCTTAGGAAATGGTTCTCTCCAATTCAATGGAGATTTCCAAATTCTATATGAGGAACTAAACCTTTTGTAAGGTTTTGATGGATTTCATTCCAAGTGCTATAGGTTGATTATGTTTAGCTAGGATCTTGCACATTTTGTATAATGATTGTGTAGCCAAGGATATTGTTCTTCATGTGATATCAAATTGAGTAAAATTATCTTTTCTTGTCTATGAGAAAGTGTTGTTTTCTTGATTGAATTTTATGTTTTCATGATCCTTGATTGAGGGAACATAAGCTATACAATGATGCTTTTTGACATGATTTATGAGGGTTTGATGAGTTATGCTAGGGACGACGATTCAATCCACCTTAGTTTAACTTAGTGTAAGTGGAAAGTCTAATGGAAACCTATGATACCTCATGCTTTTCCCATAGAATTATGTAAGCTTTGAGAAGGATTTATATTGCATGCTAGGGAGCTTCAATTATCTCACATTTAGATGATTAGGTGGGTGTTAGGGTGTAACTAAGATGATATATTATTTCTTTTTAAAAGTATTTTCATGAGGAGTAGTTGTAAGGGTTGACAACCTTTGCACTCTCATTTTATACTTATGTCAAAAGATCCATGCTAGATATAGTTCACTTGTAGTATGCGGATTGGATGAAGTCAATTCCTTATACTCTCCCTACTCCATTTACCATTAACTTATTTGTTATTTATTTTGTTGTTTAGGTGTTAAAGAAATCAAACCATTTATTTTCATAAGTTAAGTTGGAAGGACTCCTTAGGAACTTTGTAGCAAAAGCAACCGACACAATCCCTGCGGACGATACTCTCTTTTTTGAACTATCCTACAATGATACGATCTATCGCGAGTGGTTATTTATAAATTTAAAGTAGTGCGCATCCGCGTATCAATTTTTGGCGCCATTGTCGGGGATTGTTTTCAAAATGGTTGTTTATGAAGTTTTTAGGGTTACATCTAGCTTGATTTTGTAAATATTGTATATTCTGTTGATATAGTAGTTTTGTACAAAAATTCGTTTCTGTTTAAGTGGTGTATTAGTTTCTGTCTCTTTTCTTGTTTCTGTTTCTGTTCTGCTTCTGCCTTTTCTGTTTCTCCAATTTCCAATTTCCATACATGGGTATATGGGCAAACAAATACATCTCTTTATATTTATATGCTCTTGAAGCCTGTTTGAAGCTACGGGGAATTTCTATGATGCTGTCATTAGCCTTCAACTACTGTGTTTGCCATTACATTTGCGAGTTGCCATTATGATGATATCATGCTAACCGTCAATGTTGATTTACATTGCTCCAATTTCCATACATAGGTATATGGGCCAACAAATACATCTCTTTATATTTATATGCTCCTGAAGCTTGTCTAAAGCTACGGGAAATTTCTATAATGCTGTCATTAGCCTTCAACTATCGTGTTTGCCATTACATTTGCGAGTCGCCATTTTGATGATCTCATGCTCATCGCCATTGTTGATTTACATTACTCTGACACCCTTTATTTCTCTATCAATGACGCCAAGATAAAAGTTTATATAAATCATCCTCGACAAAATTGCAAAAGTATATGTTTATACAGGCATCCACAAATCTCGATGGACAACTCCAAATCCCAAAAGGTATTTACAAACGCCAATGGACCACTCCAAACTTTGAAGGTCACCTCCAAACGCAGAAGGGCACCTCCTGTACTATCGGCAGATTGTAGCACATGAGTATTTATGTCAAACTATCCTCCACTTAACTCATTAGTAAAGTAATGAGCCGTACATTACCACTCTCCTGAAGAGGTTGCCGATCGCCAAATTATTAGATCGACATCTTTATGTTAAATTAACAGCACTTCTACTATGCACAGTTGTCTCTTTAGCCTTTTGCATGAGCAGCCGACAACACCATTTGATGCAACCTTTCCATCGGTAAGAAGACCCTGACATCAAGGCGGTTTAAGCCCTCCCCCTCTGAGGCATCTTAAGACCTTGCTCCCCGGCTGTTACGACCTCAAAGCAGTATAAGCCCTCTCCCTCTGAGGCATCTTAAGACCTTGCTTCCTGACTATTACGAACTCAAGGCAGTATAAGCCCTCCCTCTCTAAGGCATCTTAAGACCTTACTCCCCCGCTGTAACGACCTTAAGGTGGTATAAGTCCTCCCCTCTGAGGCATCTTAAGACCTTGCTCCCCGTCTATTACGAACTCAAGGTGGTATAAGCCCTCCCCCTTTGAGGCATCTTAAGACCTTTCTCCCTGGCTGTTACGACGTTAAGGCAGTATAAGCACTTCCCCTTTAAGGCATCTTAAGACCTTGCTCCTAGGCTGTTACGACCTCAAGGCGGTATAAGCCCTCCCCCTCTGAGACATCTTAAGACCTTGCTCCCTGGCTGTAAGGTTGTCAAAACGGGTTGGCGAGTCGGGTTCGGGTCAACCCGCTTGACCTGCCAACCTGTTTATGCTCGACACGAACACGACCCGTTTATTAAACGGGTCAGACACGATTCGTTAATTTTACGGGTTGACACAACACGACCCGTTAACCCGTTTAATTAAGGGGTCGAATCGTATCAACCCGAAACCACACGACCCGTTTGACACGATTAGGTATACGGGTCAAATTTACCCGACACGACCCGGAATAACTCAGTTTTTAAAAATTTAAAAAAAAAAAAAAAAAATATATATATATATATTATATATATATAAAGTCTGATACAACTCATACAATGGAAACAATCAAGTCTGATAACAGCCACAGATTTAACCGGAGCTCTTAACCAACGACACAAAGTCACAAACTTAGCATACACAAGCTCAACCTTATCAATCTCTTCACTAACAAATAGCTTCTTCATGAATAAATGTTCAGCAGGAACTACTAACTATAGTTCATAAAAGTTTCCAGCCTTCAGTCGTGATCTTTTAGGCCATGCTCTCAAAAAGATGAGATTCACTGAACCTGGAATTAACAAAAGAAACACAAACATCACTGAGATTGTTGGGAAGGAGAAGAAAAGTGAACCGGTGATACCATCTAGTAGAATTTCCCAATGAACAAAAAATTAAACACACTCTAGTATTTATGAAGGATGATACCATCAGGTAGAAATCCTCAGCAAGGAATATTAGCAGAATTAGCTCCAGATGAAGTTGGAATGTCACTGGAATTGAGATCCGTTTTTAGAAGTTCTTCATCTACCTCATCCAATGTCATTTGTGTGTGTTCTACATCAAAAGTTAAGGGAAATTAGCGTTATAGTATAGTAAAAAAATAATACAAGTTAATAAATAAATTAAATATAAAGATAACTAATATTACCTTGCTTTCCATATAACCAATCTCTAGTACAAACTAGAGCTTCAACAACATCAGGCTTGAGTAAACTCCTATATTGATCAATCACACGTCCACCAACACTAAAAGTGGACTCTGAGGCAACAGTAGAAACTGGAATACTCAAAATATCCCGAGCCATAGCAGCTACTTCAGGATAACGAAATTCATTTCCTTTCCAAAATGAAAGAATGTCAAATTCCGCATTTCTTGACACCTTAGTTTCATCCAAATAGAGTTCTAATTGACTCATTCCTGATGTAACATTCACCCCTTCAAATAAATCATACTCCTACATGAAAAAGCGAAAATATAAGCATAATTTACTAAGTGATTAAAATTTAAAAATATATATACTAACAATATCATATAAATCATTAAATAAACATATTATTTTACCTTCATCAGTTCGTTAGATGACTTGCCAGCTTGTTGGGAATGAACATCTTTTTCAGCAGTTGTAGTTGATGGACTTGGAGTGGTAGATGAAAAACCATTATATTCCGAAAATAGAGAGAATAATTTCTCACGAACTTGCAAATACTCTCTAGATTCAAGAACTCCATAAAGCCTCATATAAATGTAAATAACAAAGTTCAACTTGAAACGAGGATCCAAGATAACTGCTATGGCTAATACTACACTGAATTCTTTCCAATATTTCTCAAATTTAGAGATCATTTGAGCTGCCATTGATCTCTTATACGCATCTTCGCTCACAAGTTGTTCTTTCAAGCTCAAATAAATTGTGGAAATAGCGGGAAAGTACAAATTGGCTGTGGGATACTTGGTACTAGAAAATTCACATGTAGCATTATAAAAGCAAGCCAAAAAAATACTAATATCATTCACCTGTTCCCACTTAAGTGCAGTAGGACAATGCTTAAAATTTGAATCAGTCATCTCTAAATAACCAAAAGCACGGCGAAAATGAATAGCACTCTCAAGCATAAGATATGTGGAATTCCATCTGGTTGGCACATCTTGTCTCAGCCCTTTTTTATCATCCAATGACATTGCCTTCACAGCCTGAACAAACTTTTGTTTTCTCACTTGTGATCCTCTAACATATTTAACACTATCACGAATCTTTTTTAAAGGAATTTCGATCTCTTGCAAACCATCTTGTACTATCAAATTCAGAATATGTGCACAACAACGAATGTGAAATGTGACAACCCGATCCATAATTACACTGTAGCTAAAACTTTTTTTTTTTTTTTTGAAAACATACAGTAATCATGAACCGGATCTATCGCCACAGGGTGATAGAAAACACCTGCTATACCTGTATCTCACAACGTATCATGAGAATACCTAATACATCAGAGTCATATATCACATCAACTATAAACTGAGCGGAAGCATTTATAATCAAAGGGAGTAATCAAAACACCTGTAGAGCTGACAATAAAAATACTACTGATTAAAGTTTTACATGTGAATATACAAAAGAATGGCTATACAAACGTGACACATGCGTCACAAGCCATATATAAAAAATACAGTTGTGAATACATCATCACAACATCAAAAGAATAGACTAAGTAAAAGTTCATACAAAATACACAAGTCCCACGACGTCAGTCGTAATAGCCGAGGTAGTAGGCTATGGGATCATCATCCAAACTCTCAGTACCTGCACCAATATCTATGTAACATAGAGATAATCCATGATTACATAGGAGAAGGAAAATGAGTGAGTCAACAGATTCAATGGATAAAGTCCACTGAGTTTTCGTAAAGAACCGAAGTGTTAGTTACATGAGTTTACAATAACAGCTACTAAAATATGGCATTTTATTTTGAAACATAAAGCAGCTGATAAAGTCACATATGGTCATGAAACATCAGAAATAATATAATAGATGGGTACATACATGTACGTTCCAGTCTCCCGCCTGTACTAGCACACATACGCACTCAACTATGTTATAATTATATCATATAACTTGGCTACACTCATATACAGTATCCCTTCCCCTATGGGTGAAAACACAAGCATATAAGCATGTCCAAGCAATTAAACGTAAATCACATATGCAGCAGACTAATATGACATCAAAAGTCATGGCCCGTGGCGAACTCGTAAGCATACAATCACATATGTCTATAAGGAAGATCAATAAATCATCATATGCAATAGCCGTAAAATACATATGCATTGACATACATACATCATCTACTCATAATGATAAATCCACAAAACACATCACAAGTCATCATATAAATACATCATGGTATGCAATGCATGTCATAGGCACACGGTCACGAACCCCCGTGGCTAGGTTCATAGGCACACGAATACCGACCCTCGTGGCAAGGTCCATAGGCACACGAATACCGACCCTCGTGGCAAGGTCCATAGGCACACGAATACCGACCCTCGTGGCAAGGTCCATACACTTCAAACTTTCCACACATATGCTCTATGATCATACATTATTTCATTACTTTTCTCACTCTTATAACATCAGTGAATTTAATCAAATCAATCTTTTTTGCCATATATCATTTCTCAAATATCAATAACAAATCAAATACCAAAAACTCAACATATCAATATACATATATCTGTATCCGCCATAATCATAAATCATCAACAAAGCATCAAAACTCATCATCAATCACTCATCAAATCATCATAAATCTCAAGAAGATAGTCAAAAGCACAAAACACATATTGTCACAAGATATCATCGGTTCGACTTTTAAACCATTATATTTATTTCTTCAAAATCTCATAAAAGCATTTGTTTTGTTTAGCAAGTACTACATCTGCTAAACTTTGAAAACAAAACATAAAACAGTTTAAGGTTTGTATCACTCTCAGTAAGTATAAATACTTACCCTTTTTCCGCTTGTTGATTTCTAATTTCCCGAATGCCCTAGCAATGCCCGCTGCATATACATTGCTATAACATCAATACTATGCACTCTAGCTCACACTCAACTACCCAATAGCTAGGATACTTGAATATACAAGTATCAACGTGGCCATAAACAACCCATAGAATTCTAGGGTTCTCAATAGCCAAGAATCATCTATATGACTAACCCATAGTGAATTACTAGGGTTAGACATCATAAAATCCCAAAATATTAACTATGGAAAAATCTAGGGTTTTGGACATTTACCTCAATCCTTGAAGAATCCGGAGTTGTGAGCTTCGGAACTTCAATCCAATGCAAAGGAAGTTCAAAGCAATGAAAGCCCTAAGGAAATGACCAATGTTAAGCTATACATTTGAAATTATAGCCCAAACATTGAAGATTTAGGGTTTTAAGAAATTTACCTCGAATCGATCGGTGAAACAAGGTTTCCAACGCCAAGAATCGCATTCCCGGGGGTTAGAAACGTGTTTGGGGACTCTCTAAGATCAATACCCCATGTTTGGGTATGAGCCCAATGAGAGAGAAGAGAGAAAATGGCGGAAAAATAGAAGAAAAATCAGAAATGGCGGAAAAAATCGCGTTTCAGCCTTATATAGTCGGGTGAACAGTGCCACCGTCCGGACCGTGCTGCGGACGATGGTGCGAACGGTCGCCACTGAGTGAAAAGTGGAATTGGACCGTCCGGACGACACTGCGGACGACTTGCGGACGGTCGACACTGACCAAACAGCAGCCAAGACCGTCCGGACGACCTGCGGACGTTGCTGCAGATGGTCGACACGGCCAGCTCGTTTTGACCCTCAAAAAGTTGGAACTGGAAAATTATTATGAAATACAAAGTTGTAGGTTTTTGAGTCAGCTTTCCAATGACATAAAGTTTGCCTCAATCTGAGTTCGGAGTCAAAAGTTATGACTATTTTAATCCGACGGGGTCAAAACTAAAACTATCAATTCAAGTGAAAACCACCGAATACTTCCTAAAGCTTATTTTCTTTGCATTTGTCCATCCTTCTTACTTTTTAATAGCCTTTTTACTCATGCCTATTTAAAGGGAATTATAATCCATAATTAAGACCTTGGGCGTTACATCCCTCCCTCCTTATAGAAATTTCGTCATCGAAATTACACCCAACATAAATTATGCATGCACATTAAAACTAAAAGCTTGTAAAGCAAATTTAAAGGCATACATAATGTAATATGAGGTGTAACATACCGGATTACTCGAATAAGTGAGGATATCGGTTTCGCATATCCGATTCAAGTTCCCATGAAGCTTCTTCGACTGCGTGATTTCTCCATAGAACTTTGACTAGCGGTATGGTTTTGGTTCTCAATTGTTGCTCTTTGCGATCCAAAATCTGCACCGGGAGCTCTTCATATGTCAGGTTTGGCTGAATATCAAGAGGCTTGTAGCTTATGACGTGCAAAGGATCATGAACACACTTCCGCAACTGAGAAACATGGAATACATCATGTACTCCCTCCAAATTAGGCGGTAACTCGATCTTGTATGCCAAAGGACTTACACGCTTTAGCACTTGAAATGGTCCCACATACCTTGGACTAAGCTTGCCTTTCTTGCCAAATCGCATCACGCCTCTCATTGGCGACACCTTGAGATACACAAGGTCACCAACTTCAAACTCAAGTGTGCGACGATGCTTATCCGCATAACTTTTTTGTCGACTTTGCGCGGTTAGCATTCGCTTACGAATAAGCGCAACCTTGTCTTTTGTGTCTTGAATCATCTCCGGACCCAATAATTGTTGCTCTCCAACTTCATCCCAATACAAAGGCGATCTACACTTGCGACCATACAATGCTTCGTAGGGTGCCATGCCAATAGTTGCTTGAAAACTGTTATTGTAAGCAAATTCAACTAGAGGCAAATAGCGAATCCAACTGCCCTTGAAGTCGAGCACACATAGCCTGAGCATATCCTCAAGTATTTGTATAGTTCTCTCAGATTGGCCATCAGACTGAGGATGATAAGCTGTGCTAAAGTTCAACTTTGTCCCCAAAGCTTCATGCAACTTCTTCCAAAACTTGGATGTAAATCGTGGGTCACGGTCCGATACAATGGAAATTGGCACTCCATGCAAACGGACAACTTCACGAACATATAGCTCAGCCAACTTCTCCATAGAATCTGTGATCTTGATAGGAAGAAAGTGGGCACTCTTAGTAAGTCTATCAACAATTACCCATATGGCATCTTGACCGCTAGGTGCTTTTGGTAAACCCACAACAAAATCCATGGCTATTTGATCCCATTTCCACATAGGAATTTCAAGTGGTTGAAGTTGACCCGCAGGCCTTTGATGTTCGGCCTTCACAAGCTGGCACGATGGACACCGTGCAACATACTCAGCTATTTCCCGCTTCATGCCATTCCACCAAAACTTCTTCTTCAAGTCTTGATACATCTTGGTATTGCCAGGATGAACAGTGTATCTGGTTTGATGAGCTTCATCAAGGATCTCCCTTTTCAAATCAGCATCATTAGGTACCACAGTTCTGTCATCCTTAGTTTTCAAAACACCATCATTGGCAATATAGAAGCCAGATACTTCACCCCGTTTGGCTTCATCAATGAGCTCTTGTAATTCAAGATCATCCTCTTGAGCTTGCTTAATTCTGGCTGTGGTCAATGGCTGAACTATCAAAGCTGCTAGAATTGGCGACTCGCCAGTCAGCACTTCATCAATCTGTACAATTGCGAACTGCTGAGCCAACTGATCAATAACTGAAGTGGAGTCCATCTCAACATCCCTCGACTTCCGGCTTAGTGCATCAGCTACTACATTAGCTTTGCCTGGATGATAAAACACTTTGCTGTCATAATCCTTGAGCACTTCAAGCCATCTCCTTTGTCTCATATTCAGATCCTTCTGTGTGAATATATACCTGAGACTCTGATGATCTGTATGAATCTCACACGGTTCTCCATAAAGATAATGCCTCCAAATTTTCAAGGCATAAACCACTGCGGCTAACTCCAAGTCGTGAGTGGGATAATTCTTCTCATGATCTTTCAGCTGTCTTGAGGCATAAGCCACAACCTTGCCTTGTTGCATAAGCACACACCCCACTCCCTTGCGAGATGCATCTGTATACACAACATACCCAACTGATTCCATGGGCAAAGTGAGGACAGGTGGTGACACCAGTCTTTGCTTCAGCTCTTGAAAACTTTCTTCGCATTCATCACTCCACACATAAGGAGCATTCTTCCTTGTTAGAGCTGTAAGAGGCCCAGATAAAGCAGAGAATCCTGCAATGAACCTCCGATAATATCCTGCCAAGCCCAAGAAACTACGAATTTCCCGGACACTTGTAGGTCTTTCCCATTCAACAATGGCTTCAATCTTCTTTGGATCTACGGCAAGACCTTCCTTGGAAACTATATGACCCAAGAAGGATACCTCTTCCAACCAAAACTCACACTTCTTCAGTTTAGCGAAGAGCTTCTTCTCCCTTAGCACATCTAACACCATCCTCAAGTGTTCCTCATGCTCTTGATGATTAGCTGAGTAGATTAGGATGTCATCTATAAATACCACCACAAACGAATCGAGATACTTATGAAATACCCGATTCATCAAATCCATGAAAACCGATGGAGCATTGGTAAGACCAAACGGCATGACCAAAAACTCATAGTGGCCATAGCGCGTACGGATAGCTGTTTTCGGTACATCTTCCTCTCTTACTTTAAGTTGGTGATATCCCGATAGAAGATCAATCTTCGAGAATACCGAAGCTCCCTTAAGCTGATCAAACAAATCATCGATCCTGGGCAAAGGATATTTGTTCTTGATAGTCACCTTATTCAACTCCCGATAGTCTATACACAACCGCATAGAACCATCCTTCTTCTTCACAAATAACACCGGTGCTCCCCAAGGAGATACACTTGGTTGAATAAACCCTCTATCTAAAAGGTCTTGGAGCTGCTCCTTTAACTCTTTCAACTCAGTTGGAGCCATGTGATAAGGAGCCTTGTGAATAGGCTGAGTTCCCGGCATAAGCTCAATGGTGAATTCAATCTCACGATCCGGAGGCAATTTAGTCACCTCCGCGAAGACGTCGGAATAGTGGCGCACCACTGGAATTTCATCTATCTTCGTTTCAACTTCAGGTTTAGCAGTCACATAGGCTAGATAGGCATATGCGCCATCCTTGATACTCTTATTTGCTTGTAAAGCGGAGAGGAGAGGTGGAGTGGCTCACACACGAGATCCACAGAACTTGAACTCCTCGGCACCCCGAAGTCGGAATACCACTTCTTTCTTACGACAGTTAATGTTTGCCCCATACTTCGATAGCCAATCCATGCCAAGAATGATATCGAAGCCAAGCATACTAAACACTGCCGGTCTAGTTGGTAAGGTCTTTCCTGCTATGATTATAGGACAATTCTCGACATACTTCACACATGTTACCGTATCACCAACGGGATTCGATACACGAATATTTTGTTTGAGGGGTTTTGTGTTCATGTTACAAAGCTTTACATATGTAGAAGATATAAACGAGTGAGTAGCACCAGAATCAAATAAGACGCAAGCAAGGCGACCAAATAATGGAATGGTACCTGTGACTACGTCGGTGCTAGGCTCTTCTTCTTCGTTGGTAGCCGGGGTAAGAGAGTAGACTCTAGCTTGAGCCAACTGCTTCGGTTGATAACTATTCCCCTGAGGCTTGTCGTTACTCGCAGAGTTTTGTGGGCATTCACGTCTCATGTGACCAGGCTTGCCACACTGAAAGCAAGTAATACTCCCACTCTTGCATTCCCCAAAGTGCGGCTTCCCACACTTAACACAATTTGGCCCTGAATTTGTATAGGCCATTGGGGCTTTCTTCTTCTCAAAAGAGGTGTAGTTCCCACTTACAGCTGGTTTCTTTGATGGATGGGCGGGAGGAGGCATATTTCTCTTCCTCTGAGCAAAGTCTGTAGCTACCTCTTTCATACTCTTTTTAGCAAGAGTTGCCCTATCAACCATCTCGAGGTAGTTCTTGATACCAAGGCATATGACTCTATCTCTGACACGTGGAACAAGGCCATAGAGAAACCTGTGAACTTTCAATTCTTCAGTCGCTACCAAAGTGGGAGCATACCTTGAGAGTTCATTAAACCGAGCAGCATATTGCTCCACCGTCATAGTGCCCTGCTTGAGATCCTGAAAATCTCTAGCACATTGGAGTCGCTGGGTCTGAGGGAAGAATCGGTCATCAAACTCTTTCTTGAACCGGTCCCATGTGATTGGGACACCTTGGCCCAACTCTTCAGCTATAGGCCCCTTTCTAGCCAACCACCAATGGGAGGCTTCCCCAGTGAGTTTCAAGCTTGCATAGTTAACCTTCTGTGCATCAGTACACTGAAGAGATTCCATAAGGTGCTGGATACTGATAATCCAGGAGTCAGCAGCTAGTGGCCCCTTAGAGCCATCGAAAGTCTCAGAATTATGGCGAAAGAAACTAGAGGATGAACAACCCTCTACTCTTTCACGGTCACGTGGTTGGGGTTGTGGTTGATTCTGAAACTGCTGATGCATTTGCTGTTGCATCGTTTGCATAGTAGTCACCATGGTGTTCATGAGCTGGGTAGCTTGAGCCCAAAACTGCATTGGGTCAGGCATGTTAGGTGGCGGTGGCGGAGGAGGAGGAGGAGGTGGTGGGTCTGCACCGCCATCCCCTTCACCATCGTTCCTTAGATTCCTCGCGGGACGACCACGCCCACGCCCACGCCGATTCTCGGGTCTAGGAGGCATTACTCTGCAAAGTCCCTAGGTTAGAACCGAGTAATCCACATAGACATAAGAGTATCAAGATTAAAATGTGCACATGACACCCAAATGCACACAATTAATGCAAACATGAGAGGTATAAGAAGTTTTAATTACTTAAGGTTTCACTTGGAATCTTTTAAACTCCTATAGCTCCGACATTATACCTAGGCTCTACCTAGACATTCTAAAACCTATTACTCCCGTAATGGCCCTCAGAGCAAGAACACTCTGATACCATAAGCTGTGACGACCCGATCCATAATTACACTATAGCTAATTTTTTTTTGAAAACATACAGTAATCATGAACCGGATCAATCGCCACAGGGTGATAGAAAACACCTGCTATACCTGTATCTCACAACGTATCATGAGAATTCCTAATACATCAGAGTCATATATCACATCAACTTTAAACCGAGCGGAAGCATTTATAATCAAAGGGAGTAATCAAAACACTTGTAGAGCTGACAATAAAATTACTACTGATTAAAGTTTTACATGTGAATATACAAAAGAATGGCTATACAAACGTGACACATGCGTCACAAGCCATATATACAAAAAATACAGTTGTGAATACATCATCACAACATCAAAAGAATAGACTAAGTAAGAGTCTATACAAAATATACAAGTCCCACGACGTCAGTCGTAATAGCCGAGGTAGTAGTAGGCTATGGGATCATCATCCAAACTCTCAGTACCTGCACCATATCTATGTAATCATAGAGATCATCCATGATTACATAGGCGGAAAGGAAAATGAGTGAGTCAACAGATTCAATGGATAAAAGTCCACTGAGTTTTCGTAATGAACCGAAGTGTTAGTTACATGAGTTTACATAAACAGCTACTAAGAACATGGCATTTTATTTTGAAACATAAAGCAGCTGATGAAGTAAACACATGTGGTCATAAAACATCAGAAATAATATAATAGATGGGCACATACATGTACGTTCCAGTCTCCCGCCTGTACTAGCACACATACGCACTCAACTATGTTATAATTAATCATATAACTTGGCTACACTCATATACAAGTATCCCTTCCCCTATGGGTGAAAACACAAGCATATAAGCATGTCCAAGCAATTAAACGTAAATCACATATGCAGCTAGACATAAAAGTATACATCGGTTCTTGCCCGTGGCGAACTCGTAAGCATACAATCACATATGTCTATAAGGAAGATCAATAAATCATCATATGCAACTAGCCGTAAAAATATACATATGGACTTGCCCATACAACCCCATATGCATACTAATACGTCTATGATAAAATCCGCATAAAATCACATCACAAATCAAATATAAATACATCATGGTATGCAATGCATGTCATAGGCACACGGTCACGAACCCCCGTGGCTAGGTTCATAGGCACACGGTCACGAACCCCCGTGGCTAGGTTTACATACACTTCAAGCTTTCCACACATATGCTCTATGTTCATACATTAAAGTTTATCATCATTCTTTTCTCAATACAAATCTCAAACAAGACGTCATGAAACCTAATCAAATCAATCTCTTGCCATATATCATTTCTCAAATATCAATAACAAATCAAATACCAAAAACTCAACATATCAATATACATATATCTATATCCGCCATAATCATAAATCATCAATAAAGCATCAAAACTCATCATCAATCACTCATCAAATCATCATAAAGTCTCAAGAAGATAGTCAAAAGCACAAACCACATATTGTCACAAGATATCATCGGTTCGACTTTTAAAATTTTATATTGTTTCATCGAAATCTCATAAAAAGCATTTGTTTTGTTTAGCAAGTACTACATCTGCTAAACATTGAAAACAAAACATAAAACAGTTTAAGGTTTGTATCACTCTCAGTAAGTATAAATACTTACCCTTTTTCCGCTTGTTGAATTTAATTCCTAGCCCAATGCTCTAGCAATGCCCGCTGCATGATACATTGCTACAACATCAATAACTCTACACATTTTAACTCAACTCAACATACCCAATAGCTAGGACACTTGAATACACAAGCATCAATGTGGCCATAAAACAACCCATAGAATTCTAGGGGTCCCAATAGCCAAAATCATCAATATGACTAACCCATAGTGAATTACTAGGGTTAGACATCATAAAATCCCAAAATATTAACTAGGGAAAAATCTAGGGTTTTGGACATTTACCTCAATCCTTGAAGAATCCGGAGTTGTGAGCTTCGGAACTTCAATCCAATGCAAAGGAAGTTCAAAGCAATGAAAGCCCTAAGGAAATGACCAATGTTAAGCTATACATTTGAAATTATAGCCAAACATTGAAGATTTAGGGTTTTAAGAAATTTACCTCGAATCGATCGGTGAAGAAAAGGTTTCCAACGCCAAGAATCGCGTTCCCGGGTTAGAAACGTGTTTGGGGACTCTCTAAGATCAATACCCCATGTTTGGGTATGAGCCCAATGAGAGAGAAGAGAGAAAATGGCGGAAAAATAGAAGAAAAATCAGAAATGGCGGAAAAAATCGCGTTTCAGCCTTATATAGTCGGGTGAACAGTGCCACCGTCCGGACCGTGCTGCGGACGATGGTGCGGACGGTCGCCACTGAGTGGAAAGTGGAATTGGACCGTCCGGACGACATTGCGGACGACTTGCGGACGGTCGACACTGACCAAACAGCAGCCAAGACCGTCCGGACGACCTGCGGACGTTGCTGCAGACGGTCGACACTGCCAGCTCGTTTTGACCCTCAAAAAGTTGGAACTGGAAAATTTTTGTGAAATAGAAATTCGTAGGTCTTTGAGTAGCTTTCCAATGACATAAAGTTTGCCTCAATCGGAGCTCTGAGTCAAAAGTTATGACCATTTTAATCCGACGGGGTCAAAACTAAAATTATCAATTCAAGTGAAAACCATCGAAATACTTCCTAAAGCTTATTTTCTTTGCATTTGTCCATCCTTCTTACTTTTTAATAGCCTTTTTACTCACGCCTATTTAAAGGGAATTATAATCCATATTAAACCAGGGCGTTACACCCTAGCACCATGCCTTTGGGACAACTCCTTGACATCATTTTTTTATTACATCTTATTCATCATTCATGTTCATGCTCATACATCAATGCTTATGCTTTCATGTCTTTGCATCATCAAATCTCAGCATAACATTTTTTTCTCAGTAATCATGTTTTAGCAATTGAAACCAACATCATTTCTCAATCATCATAATTCAACATCTCAAAACATCAAAGTAATCAATAATCATAATATTTCTTTCATATCTGAACATTTTCAAAATCACAACAACAATATCAATCATCTCTTATCAACATTTCTTAAATCATTGAAACTATCTAAGAAATAATGAATCATTCTCCAAAACAACATATGATTGACTCGATCTTGTCATAGACTTAAATATGCTTTAAAAACATTACTTCTAATCATTTACAAAACTCTTTTGAAAACATAAAATGTATTTTATTCTCGGTGAATAAGATACTCACCTCAATCATTTGATGCTAAGAAGTAACACCAACTTAATCACTTAGCTACAACAAGTTGCAATATCACTTTGCATGTGATTTTAGACATAATTCACAACTTATAACACAATTCTAAGAACACATAAGTGTTTAACAACTCATAAGCACTTAACCCAATAATTACTCATAGCTTAAAGGGACTCATAACATGAACTTATAAGCTACAAAAGCTAACTCATAGCAATTTGCTATGGATTAACATACTATATAACATAACTAACTAAAATTACAAAGCTAGACTTAACACTCACCACAAAGGTACGAAGCCCGGTCTATAGAACTTCAATTCAACGCAATAACTTCGTAAATACATCAAATCCTAAGAATATATAACAAGATTAAGAAACATGCAGCTTACGTAGCTTAATCAAGATAGAATAATCTCAAATTTGAAAATTTACCTCAAATGATTGGTTAGAACAATGATCCAACACCGAAGAACTCAATGTTGGTATTAGAAAATACGATTGGAAGCTCAAAATGATACAACACTAGTGTTTAGAGTAAACCTTAGGTGAGAAAACAGAGCTCCTGATAGTCCAAACTCATAATAGGTGTGAAATAAGCTGGAAAATCGCGCACCAGCAATTTATAGTGCCGTACAGTGCACTGGCGTCGAAACCAATAAGTGGGCCGTCAAAACCAAAAACAAGATTTTTGTTCAAACCAACTGCGAACAAGCTACGGATGAGACTTTTTGTCTGAACAGAAACAAAGTTCGTCTGGACCAATTGTGGACGAGCTGCAGACGGAACCTACTATTTGATCAGAAACAGCAACTAGATGCTAAACAACAACCCTGTTTAGCAGCCCTTAGCAACCCAAACTTATTTCCATTGTAAACATTTAAGTAAATAAGGAAATACCCTATGTTTGTATTCAATAAAAAATACTAAAAAATCAAATTTCAATTAAATCAGAATGTGAAAATTCAGTTTTAGTGCAAAATAATAATTTTACAACTTTGCTAAAAAATGACCAATCACAAAAACCAATGTAAACCTCACAGTAAAATCTCATAAAATTACATTATGCTATTCAATATATAAGGACCAAAAATTGGTAAATTGTTTTCAAGAATTATCAAAATTTAATGCGCCTTTGTACTTCAAACAATTCAAACATGAAATGCATGAATGGTTCTCATAACTTTATAAAATCCTATAATTACATCATGGATATAACAACGGGAACGACAGAGAGACCGAGAGAGCGAGAAAGAGGGAGAGCAGAGTCACAAAGAGATTGAGAGAGAGGGAGAGGTGGAGCCGCAGAGAACAACTTAGCGACTGAGATTTGATTTTTGTGTAGAGAAGAGAGAGTGAGAATTGAGAAACTAAGAAGTGAAATGGGTAAAGCATAACTTTTATGTTTTACAGTTTTAGGGTTTTTTTTTTTTTTTTTTTTTTTTTAAATACGGGTCAGACGAGTCAACCCGCTGGTTGACTTGTTTATGACCTAAACATGTTTAACCTAAACCCTAACCCTATAACTTCGTGTCGGATTCGCAGGTCATGTCAAAAATTGCTAGCCCTAATTACATACACAAATATTTCACTAGCAATTTTGGAACTATCATTTATATAATATACCAAATGGCTTAACTAGTGAAATCTATTATAAAGACACAAAATAAAATCTCATTTTTTTATGGTGTTGCTCCACGCCAGTTGGACTTTGCAGCTTATGTCCCCAACATTCAAAAGCATTTTTGCTACTGAGAAGAAGTTTTTGACAAATGTTCTAGTTAAACTTGGAGTAACTGACCATCGTGATGAAGTTCACTTCCATGTTTAAAGCAGTACTCTATAACACAAAAATATTGGGATAGAGCACACTTCTTTTTATCGGCCAGTTGTTAGGATATTTTTTGTATGAGGAAAGATTACATTGATATGTTTTAAAGATTTGAGAAATTGCAACATATTACTCCCCTTCTTGAGTTAGATGTTACTTATCCCTAGATATTATCATCTCAAACATATATAAATCAAAATACATTAAAACTTAAAAAAATGCTTACTAACTAGTCATAGAAGTGAACATTTCAGTCACAAAGCTGATATTCCTATTTGTAGTGTTAACCCACAAAGTCTATAATTTTATGATGTTATTGTGCTTCAATGCTTTCAGGAGATGAATCTGAAAGCAGATTCTTTGAAGATTTTCCAGGCTTTGCAGAAAATCAAAAAGCTTGACCTAGTTTCAAGCAACTTCAATTCCTCATACTCATCAAATACTAACTACAATAATCTAACACAAAAAACATTTAACAATTGACAAATATATCACATACCCATTTACAACAATTCATAGAAAAACCTAAAAGAGATAAATTTTTTAAGAAATATGAGATTGACAAAAGGTGTGACGCAACGCAAGATAATTTATTAACAATCTTAGACAGTGAGAAATGTGAAAGATTGTGAGCAATTTATTGAAAAACTAACGTGCATTGTGAAAACGGTAGTCTCATCTCCATTCTCGTGTAGTTTTACTCCGCTGTGTGGTACTCAAATGATTCGCTCCTGAGTATTGGGTTTAGACCCTCAACATGATTATGATTCTGATCTATAATGCCTTCGAAAACAATTTAATATAAGAATCGCAAATTCGCATAAAAGTCTTCCTTCACCATTGTTTTCTCTATTTTTTGGAGATGGTGCAAATCTTTATTTTGCGTTTTCAACAAACACCATCACGAAGCATGTATTAGGTAGAAGATGGATAATAATTACAAAAAATATAGTAATTTTGTTTGGCTATGGATGTGTTTCTTGAATGAACTCAAAAAGGGAGAGAGTAAAAAACAATTAATAATTTTCACCACTGGAAAAATTAGTAAAAAACAAAAAAGATGAATACAATCCCCAAAGAAACTAAGCAGAGAGTGAGAGAGGGTACCGTAGACGGAGAAAGAATGTAACGGTCAGTTTAGAGAGAGAAGCTGATCACTACAAATACAATAAGCTTGTTACAGAAGATCGTCTTTGAAAATTTATAAATGTTGTCAATCTTGGACCGCTCTGATCCTCCCAAATATTGTCGCTCTCTTTGTCTGAGATTTTAGAGAAAGAGAAAAAGAGAGAGAGGGTGGATCTTAGTTTAAAAGGGTGCCAATATGTGACACGAGAGGTGAAAGAATTGAGGGAATAAGAAAGTGAAAACTTATCGATGCATCTTTGAATTGAAGACGCATATATTGACTGAAATTCTGTTATCATAGTGTGATTAGAAACATTACTTTGGGAAGATAACTAAACGCACAACTTTAACATTTTTTGTTTAATCACAAAAAAAAAAAAACTCTACATTTTTGTTTAATATGTTTGTTTTTGGGTTTATTGTCTGGGTGTTCGGCTCTTTGTTGCCGTTAGTTATAGTCTTTTTTTTTAATGAACTTATAAAAAAATAACATAACTAATAAAACGCACGTTTAACACTTAATAGAGACACTTATCCAAAAAATAAAACGCCATTTGTCACGATTTTATACTATGTTCTACTGATTCTCTATTATATATATATATATATATATATATATATATATATATATAAAGGTATATTAAAAGTGGGAATGTCTCATAAATAGTACTTTGTATTTGATAGTATAGTTTTACGTTTTTGCCCTTACTGTTTCTACATCGTAGTTAAATCAAGCAGAATTATTTTTGACTTTGTTGGGTAGTTTTATCCTTTACTTAAAATTACTTTTTTGCCCTTTGATTTTGTATAGAGAAATCATTAAGAGCAGTGCATAAAATCATGACAAATGACGTCTTATTGTTATGATAAGTGTGAAACATTCATTTAAGGGAGGAAAAATTGTAAAATGGTGTGTTTCAAATGCTGCAATTCAAAAATAATAGTTTAATTTTTCTTCAAGTGTAATTCAAATACCGCAAACTGCCACCATCTCTTTACGCCAAATAAATTTTATGTGTTTTACGTTTCTTTTTTAAATCCGTTTGGTGTTCTGTACATTATGTTCTAGATAGTGTATTTCTCAATAATTATGTTTTTATAGCCATGTGTTTTACGATGTTTCTATGAGTGCTAGCTTTTGCATTCTCTGATTATGTTGGTCGTTTTGTTGGTAGATTACTGATAGAACTCTGATCGTAAATTATTTATGGTTTTTGTTCTTCTCCTTCCCTTTCTCCTTTGTATTGCATTTAAAAAAAAAGAAAAGAAAAGAGGAAAGCGTACCAAAACTTAATGGCTAGATGAGTCCCATGGCTTAAAGCTATGGAGGAAAATAAAACCAATATACATGAGCACTAGTCTCCTCTTGCGCCCATGACCCACCTAAGCACCTCCTCATTTTTTTTTTTTCATATCATCATTCTCTGCCACAATTACTAAAGGAGAGGGATGTGTTATTTCGTTTGTAGTCAAACATAGGAAAATACAGAAAATATCATGAAGCAGGAACAACTGTTATTTATTTTGTAGTCATCTTGCTCAAATGAGTTACTCCATTAGGATCGTCACATTATTTTTTCCATGCGACTGAACGGACAGCTGTCATTTTGTTGGGACTTCTTCTTTGGTTCAGCTTTCACGATTCCCAAAGAGTCTCGAGACATATAGGGTACATTTGGTACGCAGAATTGCTATTCTTTGAAATAACCTTTATTAAGAATAGAAGAAGTGAAATAAAATAGCATTAATATTAAAGTATACATATACTTTAATATTATAAATAGTCATCCCTATAGCCATAAGGAAATAGCTATTCCTTAAATTGAGAAAATAGTTATTCCTCTCAAATTTAGAGGAATAACTATTCCCTCAGTTTAAGGAATATTTGAGAGTAATAACTATTCCCCCAGTTTAAGGAATAGTCATTCTCTTATGGCTATGAGAATGACTATTTGAAGACTAATTTATTCAATTTATTATATTCTTAATCAATGTTATTACAAAGAATAGTCATTCCGCGTATCAAACAAAACCATAATGAATTACAATTCACAAGCTATGATGTCATTTTGTCAATCAATTTTATTTTGAAAACTAAAGGTCTAACAAAAAACTTAACGTGGTTTATGTTCACAAAAAGTGATTCAGAGCCCTCCAAGCTCTATTCTAATTGAGGTAAAGATATAAGGTTTTCCTTGATGTCAAATTCATTCAACCATAAATTTATCTAAGCATCTTATATATATAAGTATATACTCGTGAATTACAATTCATGATCCACAATGTCAAGCTTTCAGTTAAAAATAGAATAGAAGAAACAATTCAAATATTTTAAAGAGAAATGTTACATTTCCTTTCAGTCTTTTTTCTCATCCTTCTACTTTAAAACAAATCACGCTGCACAAGATTCACTCTACACGAAAAGAAATAAATGTATTATTTACATGTTTTGTTCTACTTTTTTTTCCAGGTTCAAATAAAAATTCCAAGTCTCCAATTGTTATTGGCCATATCATCTTCATTGCCTTTGTTACCTTTTAAGTTAAATTTAAATAATCTATTTTTCAGTTATTGTAATGTTCCAAATATTTAACAAGTTTAAGGACTTGTGTTGAAGCCTTAGAAGTTGGGAGAACATTTGAAGGATTTCATGGAACGTTCGATAGCTTCATGCAACATTTTATGGTTGGATCAAATGTTCTATATGTGTCGTGATGCACTGTGCACACTGTCCACTTGAGGTCATGCGTTCAATGTGTATGTCAAATTGTACCAAACATTCGATACTTTTATAGAGCGCTCGATGAAAACCCTTGGACCACTGGGTAATAGTACATCAAACGTTCGATGGACCTAAAAATCTATTATTCTTTAGCCAGACATTCTAGCCCTATAAATAGGACCCTACCCCTCTCTACTTTTCACTCTCGACTTGGAGCTCGGAGAACCTTTGTGAGTGTGTGAGAATGAGAGTTTGGAGAAGAAGAAGGCATTTTGGACTTTAGAGGTATTTATCTTAACCTAGTTCGTTTCTATGTTGTTATTTGCTTGTTGTTACTTTGTTTAGGTAGTTGTGTCTTAACTTTTGTATTGTTAGAGGTAGGCTTGATCATTAAGGTGTGTGTTGGTTTAAGGAGTTTAACACTCCAAACCTCGTTTTTTAAGTGTTAGACCCCTTATTTCCTCTGGTGAGACTTTAAGAAGACCTTATGAGGTGTTAGAATCCAGAAAGAATTGAGGTTCTGGTCCAGAATGAGTTTCTGAACTACATCAAACGTTCGCTGTTCGAGCTTAGAACGTTCGACCTTCTAGTCAAACGTTCGATACTCGGACAGAATGCCCTATTGGGTTATTAGAGGCCTATGACTTGTTTAATTGAAGGCATAAGATTGCGTGCCTTATGCCTTGTTTCGAATCATTTCTCAGATTCAAAAGTCGGAGACTGCGTGAAAAATTATTTGGTTGATCTCTATGACTCAAGTGAGTAAAAACTCACACGGATACTTGTTATTGTTATTTTTCTGCATAGCATGACTATTTTGATGTACGAAACCTGCATGTTTACAACTCTCATGAAATACCTATTTATACTCAACTGTGAACTCCATTTGTGAAAATAGTTGTGATTAATAGAGATAATGAAATAAAAAGTTGTGAAAAGCATGCATATAAAATACATGAAAGATTAATGTGCATTGTATGACATGGTACACCGGTACATGCGATAGAATGGTCATGGGCTTACTATAATTACAAGTTGATTCTATGGTCAAGTATTTCTTTTATGAGTGATGAGGGCCTTAGATCCAATGGTTAAAAGTTTGTGACCAGCACACCATTCTTCGAGTGGGGTCACTGTTACGGCTTTACTAGTTAGTGTGAGCCACCTAAGGTCGGACTCGGTCGGACTGCTACTATAAGACGGTATATTTATGCAATGTTTGGGGCACCGAAATTGTATTAGAAGTTTTTTGGGTTGTGCAAACCCTGTTAAGAGAGGGTAATGTCTCAGGTAGACCATATTAGGGGTGTACAACTTGTTGCGATTATTAAGCAATAACTAAAACTGCAACCGGGGTTCTTGGTTATTCGATTTTTAGCAACCGCAACCATAACAGGGGTCTGGTTGCGGTTACTAATAACCGGTTTCAATACCAGTTTTAATGTTATAGATCACAAAAAAAAATTTATTTTTAATCACTTCTCATCAAAAATTTATTTTTGAAGTAAAGGAGTAGAAAAGGTTTATTCATATTTAATGTGGGACAAGTTTTTTTTTTTTTTTCTTTCTTTTCTTCTCCTCTCTCTCTCAACATGCTCCCTGTTGCAGGGAGCTTCATTCTCCTTTTAATAGGGAGCTCAAGCTCTGCTACAGGGAGCTCTTCTTAAGAGAGAGAGAGAGAAGAAAAGAAAGAAAAAAAAGTTAAATGAATTGTCTAAAATTATAATTTTATAATAATAATAATAATAATTATTATTATTATTATTATTATTATTATTATAAAAATCGATTATCTGGTTAATAACCGCAACCGGCCTAGCAGGTTATTCGGTTATCCAGTTATAAGCGGTTACTAACCGCCTTACTTGTACAATCCTAAACTATATTGTTAACATATCATATGTTCTTGAATATATTATGTATTATATAAATATACTGCATTGTCATAACATGCAATGCTGTGGTTTATAAACTGAGTTTGCAAAATGACAACCTGTATGACATGTACATTATTACTCACTAAGTCGTAGACTTACTCTTGTATCTTTTTCACTTATGATCTTATGCTACTTGATAGATAGTTTAGACGATGTCGGAGTATTCGAGGAGTATGATTCAGTTGGAGAGCATTCTCCAAGTGATCTTTGAGGATCTAGATCCCGTGTGGCTGAGTAAGATGTGGCGAATCGGAGGAGACTCACGACACAACATGATAGACATAGTCTATATGCTTTATGTTATGAAGGCTAGGTTGTGATTTTGTTAATGTTATGTCATATTTGGGTTGTAACTTTTGTGTTCTTTCAATGATTGGTCTTTGACCGTACTTTTGATGGCATGGTTATTTATGATATTAATGTTGTTTTAAGTTATTCTTGTATTTTTTTATTTGTGAGTATTAGTTGCTATCTCTATTCTTTATACGTGATAAGTTTTTTACTGTAGACTCTCATCTATGAGAGTGTATGATCCCTGAATTTTAACTTGGGAGAGGCTAAGGCTGGAAGGCGAACCACTAAGTCATTTACTAGTTAAATGAATTTGCTGCAGCATTACAGTTATCTTATTTTTGTGCTATTTAATTTCAAAAATATCCATACAATACATGCTAGCATATTTCTTTCTCCATTTTCGGTGTGCTTTTAATTATATTACTTATGTTTCGATCAGTATTGCCTTCCAGATACATATCATATTAACTCTCTTTCGTTTTCTTTTAGTATATCATATTTACTCAACTTATAATGTTACTTTATTTGTTTAGAAAATTCAATATACACTTGTTCAATAATTTAGAATTAAACATATTTTATACTATATTATATCTATTATGATATTAAAATTATAATATTAACAATTATAGTGATATATAATACAGAGAACCAAGCACGTGCATTGCACGTGCTGTCTTAACTAGGGGTGGCAATTTTTGACACGATCCGTGAGCCCGACACGAACAAGACACGAAAATAGCGGGTTTGGGTTTGGGGTTACCGGGTTAAAAAGGTCAACCCGTTTATGACCCGTTAACTTTTTTGTTTTTTGTTTTTTACACATAAAACTATTAAAAACTAAAAAGTTAAAAACCTAAAATTAAAAACAAAAATCCTAAACCTACACTGACGGACTGACCCGTCTCTTTCAAACTTTCTTAGTTTTTCACTTTCTCTCCTCTCTCAGTCTCTCTCTCACCGTCTCACGTCACCGATGCCGAGCTCAGTAGCTCCCAGCCTCCTTGAGTCCCTCCCTATCTCCATGATTCCATCTCTATTGATCTCTCCATCTCCAGTCAACTGAACCGACTCGATCTCCCTTTCTTTCTCACGACCTCTTTGAGTCTCTCTCGATCTCTCCGTTGCAAATCCCTAGTGGTATCTCTCTCCGTCTCGCCGTCGTCTCAGCATCTCTGGGAATCTCTCACGGTCTCTCCATTGCTCATCCGGCACTCTCTTCGCTGCATCCCTCTCTCTCTCATGACCATCTTTGATTCTCCGGCTCTCTCTCTTGTTTCTCTATTCTAGATCTAGGGTTTTGTCTTTGAATTAAGCAGATCTGAAAGCCTTTCAGATCTACTTAATTCGGGTTGGTCGGGTAAATCCAACCCGAACTTGGTAATTAACGGGTTGCAGGGTCGTACCGTATTGACTCGTTAAAAATGGCGGGTTGTGTCCGGTTTACCCTTAACGGGTTGGCGGGTTAAGCGGGTCAACCCGAATCCGACTCGCTAACCTGTTTTGACACCCCTAGTCCCAACTGGCAACTAGTATATACATATGATATGATTTGAATATAGTTACATGTTTTAAATATTATTATTATTTTTTTTTAAATGACTCGCATAGAAAATATAAGGGGAAACTTTACAAAAATAACCGAATTTTCACATGATTTGAATAACTTCCTTTACTGTTTGATTTATCTCAATTTAATCCCTCAAGCTTTTAATTAGTTTCATTCAGTTTTCCAATATTAGGATTTTTCGTTAAATCCTAATGGAGTAGTGCAAAAATTATCAAAATACCCTTTATTTTAGATTTTTTTTTTTCTTTTTTAATAATTTTTTTGTTTATAATACATAGGTATTTTGAGAATTTTAATAAGGTTTTACGGTGAAAACTGATGAAGGGAGTGAAATGAGACAAATTAAAAGTATGAAGGACCAAAATAAAAAAAATTAAACATTAAAAAAAATTATTCAAATCGTGTGAAAATTTAGGGATTTTGTCAACTTTCTCCAAAATGTAATCAGGTAAAACAATAGCGTGTATGAAACGGTGCGCAGAGGAGCGTCTTTTTCTTATTCGGAGCCGCGAGCCAGCTCTTCCCCTTATGTTTCCCTACCTGGAACCTTCAAAGTTCGATTATCAATCTCGTGTATTTGGGGGTCTTGAATGCTCCAAATTCAACGCTAAATGCCGTTATATCTGCGCGCGCAAACTTCTTGAAGGATACGAGGAAATCCAAAGCAGAACAAGTTCAATACGGAGGTATGCACCTTTGTGGAAAATAAGTTCAGCTTCTGTTTGATTCCAGAGAAGCATTGAGGAAAACGAAGAAAACTGAACTTTTAATTTGAAGTTCTCTCATTTTTTGGGATTATGGACAACATGAATCTCAATGGTTTGTCGGCTTTCCTGCTCTCACTTTTCGCCAATTCTTAATTTAAGGACTTTGCACCTTAACCCATTATCCATTCTGATAAATCTTGGATTACTTTCATTGAATTATGCTAACTGTGTGGTTTATGCTTTGCTAGCATCGTTAGGGACAAATGTTTTGACCCTTCTCATGTTCTTTAGCGAGTTTGCATGTGTAGTTCTAAAATTGGATGCACTCTACTTGTTTGTTGAAAGCTTGTGAATGTGTACATTTTCATTGAATGATCATAAATACATAAATTTCATCAGTTTTAGCTATCGTTTCTGGGCGTATTTTATTATTCTGCTACTCATGTTTGATACCCAGATGATGATTCATGCTTGTTTTTCGTACTTGATATGTTTTGGTTTCTGATAGCCTTTGGATGATGCAATTGGATGCTATGTCTTTTATTTATTTATTTTTGTCTCTTCAAGTGTGAACACATCTTCTGAATGCGTGTAGATGGTGGCTCAGTGTCCTTGCCAGGCGTTATAGCCAAAAATGGTCTGCCCACATCTATTGATTTTGATAAGAAGACCTACTTCATGGCTGAGAATGTTTTGGATAAATGTAATTTAGTTGCTAGCAAACCACGAGCCTTGGGGCTATGCTTCCACCCTATAATTCAAGAATGACCAATTGCCCTTTACCTTCTGTCTACTTATAGGTGGTTTACTAGTAATGTTACTACTTGGAATTGGTCTGGTAATTTAGGACCTCAATGGAATTGGGTCTGGAATTTGCTCTGTGATGGACTGAAGGAGATAAACACTTGGACCTTTGAAATTATATGAAGAAAACAAGCAACTATTTTGTGTTTTCGTCATGAATGAATGCTTTGGGCACAATTATCATTCCTCGCAATGAAAGAGCTGTCTGCCTTGCACTTTCTATTTATTTTGCTCCCCATATACAGAGAGTCACTTTGGGCTAGTTCATTGTTCAGTGAACAGCGAAGCCCTTATAAGTCTGGGGTGAAGTAACCAATTTTGTTTCCCTTTTTAAACCCCATCAATGTGACGCTATTCCGATATTGTCATTGCTTGTGATTTTTAATTTTTAGTGTGAACTGTTTTTTATACTTCCTGAGGTTCTCCACTTTCTTATAAAATTAACTTTAAAATAAATTATTGCAGGTGATTAAGAATTGGTGAAGAAGAGGGTTCTCTTACAAAAAAAAAAAAAAAGCTTGAGTTATGGTTTTGTAGCCCAGTGCATTGGAGGACATGAACGGAGATGCTTAGCATGTTAAATAGGCGTTGCTTTTGCACTGTTGCTTCGCGACCATGGCTCTTTGTAGGCTTGGGCAACCCTGGGGATAAGTACAAAGGAACCAGACATAATGTATTACATGAAATTATGCATTTCAAGACAATAATTTCAGTTCCTTTAATTGTTATTTAACTTCAAAATACATCTTAACTTTTTTCGAACCAGGTAGGGTTTGAGTTGATTGATGCATTTGCTGAATCACAAGGGATTTCAATTAACACAGTTCACTGCAAAGCTATCTTTGGGGAAGGCATGCCACTTTGTTCAGTTCACCTTTATATTTTACATTATCTTTTCTTCAATTCTTTGTTTTTGTTGGTCAAATTCATGGTGGTTTGGTAACAACCTCAGGTTTTGTTGGTGAGGTCCCTGTTTTCCTTGCAAAGCCTCAAACTTATATGAATCTTAGTGGTGAATCTGTAAGTGACTGAGATATTTACTTTTAGCTTCTGATGAAATTATGTTCTTTATTGCTTGTACTTTTGTCCACATAAAATTTTTATGTTATGAGTAATGCTAAATATAAATTTACTCTCTGATTAATCACGTCATTTCAATTAACTCCGTAGGTTTCTAAATCTAACTTTGAACTCCTTAAGTTTCGAATTTTTCATTTCACTCATTCCATCCAAAATCATCTAAAATTGCTGACATGGCATTTTTGCCGGCTCATTTAAAATTGCCAAACTTTTGTCCACATAAATTTTTTCGACTTTTAACCTCATTAATGCTACCAAGTCAACATTTTTGCTAGCTCAGTTAAAAAAATATTTTATTAAAAATTAAAATCTAAAAAAAAACAAAAAAAGGGTGGGGTGGCAGAGCCACCATGCACCCTTGCAAGGAGTGGGGGTGGCTGTGTTAACGATGCTGACGTGGGATAAATGTGGTTATGCCACGCTAGTAGTTGGAGAAGATTTTGGACAGAAGATGTGATATGAAAAATTCAAAAAACTCAAGGAGTTAAAAGTTGGGTTTAGAAACCAAGGGAATGAATTAAAATGACGTGATTAATTAGGGAATAAATTTATATTTACCCTATTAATAATTCAAGTGATCAGGCATAATTTCAGATTTATTTTTATAATAAATGGGAGTTACTATTCCATAAACTTGGTATTCAACAAAGTATGAGTGCAACTACCTGTTGATTTGATTTGCAAGTTACCTTCTATGCTTTAGCTTACTCTGCACAATATGTAATTTCTTCCCTCATTCTCTATCCAGTATTCATGCAAACATATTTAATAAGACAGAGGCATGTGTATCGTTTTGTCTTTTTTGCAACTCCTTAGTGGTTTGGTTTTGTATGTTTAGCAACTTAAGATATATGCTGTGGAAATCTGGATCACGTTAGCAATTTTTTTTTTTCTTTACATTTGGAATCTCATATGGGATATAGGTTTTATGCAATGATTTTTTGTTTTTTGGGATGCAGACTGGACCACTTGCAGCTTACTATAAGCTACCTCTTAATCGTGTGATTGTGGTAATTTTTCCCTTGCATGGCCCTTTTTAGGTTTTCTTCAATTCATAACATTTATGCTGCTGTAATGTTTATGGTTGTAGTTTCATGATGACATGGACCTGCCTACTGGGGTGCTTCGTCTTCACCATAAAGGGGGTCATCGAAGCCACAACGGGTGTGTAGAGAAAACAATCATTTTAATTGTTTAAGTTGCTTTCATTCCTTATGCATAAGTTAATATGATAATGATGGTTTGATTTTGCAAATGTTCTTGATGTGAATTTAGATCCACTCAGACGCTGGGGAGTTTCTCTCTCTTATAATTTGAATAGCCTATGTTGTAAAGGAAAATGTTGGGGATACAAGATTCTAATTTTGGAAGGAATATGAGTATTTAATTGTATATAAATGCATTGAGAATTGTGGTGAATGTTTAAAATGACCTACACACACACCAAAAGGGTTTTCTATAGCACGATTTCACCCTCCACCTTGTTCTTACAGTGAGAGGAGGTGCCGTTTAAAATATAACCTACAATTGCGGATCAAGCATATGTAAGGTATGCTTTTTAATGCTAGGATGCTGCTTTGATAGATGACTTGTAAGCTTGGAACTCAACACCAGGAGAGAGTTTGGGTATGTGACCTAGGCCAGTACAGTAAAACCCATTATGATATATGTATGTGCTAAGACTAAGAGATAGAAGTGAGAGTAGAGGCAATTTGTTTAGGTATTGAGTAGGAGATTGAAACCCTTTCTCTTGAACTATAAGAGATTAGTGGTAGAGCATGAAAGGGAAAAATCATTGCCATAGTGAGATATAATGATAAAATAGAAGAAATAAAATTTAGATATTTGTTTTATGGATGGTCATTGGAAGCATACTGTTACCCTAAATGCTTCTTCATTCTGTCCAGCACGAAAGGGATATGCTAATTTTCTCAAATAAGAGTGTGATAATGCCTAGGCTTGCTTCTATTTGAATGATTCCCTATTTCATAATATTTTTCTTCTGCATCTGCTTCATTGTGTCATTTCAAATGGCTTAATTTGTACACAATTTAAAGAGATTGTATAAACAAGTACAAGGATCCAGTATTTTGTTTTCCCCTACTCTTTGTCTTGATTAGACGGCAAGCATATAACCTCAATTCATATATTTATGAATGATACTTCTAACTTTTTGTTGTTGAGCCACTGTTTTGGCCTGGAATTCAGTATGCTAGAAAGTTCAAATGATGGTTTATTTCACAAAACGTTGTTGATATATTACATCTCCCGGCCTTTGTTGAATTACAATTGACTGCTTTTGGGACATCATATGGGTTTAGATAACTTAAGACTTGGTTGAAGGGGATGTCCTTACAGTGTGTTTTTGGCGAGTACTAGTTATATTGGAAACAATTGCATCCCAGTTAGCCACACTCATATGAACACGATGTATATTTGAATGTGTGAATTTCCAGAGTTTTAATTAAGTAGCTGATAAAGAAAGTGTTTTCTTTTTGGTCTCCAAGTAAGAGTGTTGATTTATGTCCTTTTTTTAATACGTTAATGTAATTGGGATTGTTTCTATGTAAGAAGATGCAGAGTTTTAGTTTTGGCATTGATTTTTGAAGTGCTTTTTTGTGGAATGGGTGTAGTTATTTACACTTTTTTTCCCCCTATAATTAAACTAGGCTAAAGAGTGTGATCTCTCATTTTAGAGGCAACAACGAATTTCCTCGGCTAAGAATTGGTTAGTTTGAATGTCCCAACTTAAATGTCACTCCTACTGTTTTATTTTTCTTTTGTACCGCTAAATTATTTCATTTATCTTTTTAGGTATTGGTAGGCCGCCTGGACAAATGGATCCCAAAGCATTCTTGCTCCAAAAGTTCAATGCAACGGCTCAAGAACGAGTAAGTTGTGGTTACTTACTCTTAATTATGTTAGATAACCATGTAATTGACCTTTATGTTTAACACATCCTTATTTTTCTTAGGATTCCAAAACCAGTTGATAGTAATGCTTTCGGGCATTTTGGAGCATTTTTATATGCAGTTTTCCATGAATTTGGATCTTTCTTACACCCAATGCATAAGAATATCACCATATATTCAGATTCAATATGTTACAGATTCCCCTTTCAGACTATGAATGACAGTTATTTAAATCTGTATTTTTTCCACTTATTTTCTATAAGATCGATCTGCTTTGTGTTACAACATCAACCCAGATATGGCAGTTCAGTATCGTGGGATATTTGAAATTCTTCTATGTCGAAGCAAAAATCATTTGAGCTCTGATATGAAGAGGGGAAAGGAGGCTTTTGTTTTGCTGAGGAGCAGATGTACCTTTCGTGCAGTGATATTGGGCAAACTGAGCATGAGGTGACTGCAACCAATGGTGGAGGAGTTGATAAGGGAAGAGAATTTGAGTGATTTTTATAGGTCGTCCAGGTCTAGGGATGTAGTGTATGTTGCCCACAGGTGTGCGAATAGCCATGGGAGGGTTTTGGAGTTATTAGAGTATGGCGTAGGACAGCAAAGTTTCATTGTTATACCGGAGGGACATGGATGTAGAGGATGGAATGATTGTGTTGAACAGCGGAAAAGGACCTGATGGTGGTTAATGGCAGAAGATCGTACATTGATGCGATGATAGGGAAGGAATATGCTCCAGGAAATTGGATCTTCGAGCTGGGGTATTGTGGGAAGTTTGGTGTCTAATAAGGTAGAGAAACAAATGTTTTTGGTAGTAAAGAGGTGCAGCCGTTACCCAATAGTTTTGCGAAGAAAGTCGGTGCGGATGGGCAAAGTTTTCCTGAATCGCCTCAATCTTTGGTTTGTAAAATGAGCTTTTGATTTTGTTTAAAAAGGAAGTGGAGAAATATTTGAATATGATAGAGGTCGGTCTACCTAATGGGCCCAGGTTTGCTACATCGGACTGTCAGCCCACTGAAGGATTAAGGATTTGGGTTTGGGGAATAAAGGAGAGGGCATAAAAGGATTGGGGTCTGTTATTAGGTCCAATGGGGTCAACGGGCCATATAAGACAAATGGGTCATGTGGGAAGATTATAATAGTTGGGGCAAATGAAAGAAATCAAGCCCAACTCATTTGAAGGTTTGTGATAGGTTTGACCCGATGTGTAAAGCAATCCATCACCAGCGGTCTATCCCGTTAGTTAAGGCAGAAGGTGAAGGAAGGTGAAGCGGGTCAAGGAAAGGATAGTAAAAAATCCATTAATCCGACATAATTTGTGCATGAGAGGATAGTCGCCAAGGAAGGTGGTGATATTGAGATACCAGCGAGTTTGGCTTTTCATCAGATGATGACGGCAGAAGATGCTGGAGCTTCTGGGTCTCACATAAATAAAATCGAAGGTTTAATAGATGTCGACGGGGATGGAGTAACTCGTAGGACTTTGGCAAGTTTGGTGACTAGTCAGTTGACGACGATAGAAGAAGTCTCCGAAGCATCTGGGTTTTACTCAAATACAACTGTTGGTACTTTTGATGACAGAGGGGAGGGCGTTGCAACTAAAGTCCCGACTAGTTTTGCGATGTTTAAGTAGATGTCGAAAGAAGCAGTAGGAACTTGTGGTTTTGGGTTTCTCACAGATAAGACTGAAGGAGGAAACAATGAGGAAAGGTATGGGGGTGAATGGGTCGTTGGAAGTCAGTTTGTTGCAGGGGAGCTCATCAGGAAAGAGGGTTGAGTATCATGTGGGTGATCAGTTTTGGCATTAGGTGGTGGATATTGGACCAAAGTACAATGGGCCTTTTTTGAATTATTGCTCTAAAAACCCTTTGGAACTATTGGAGAATGGGGTGGGGAAAGGAAGTCTAGAGGCCCAGGAGTTAAAAGGGTGGGAGTAACTTGTTTGAATGGAAGCGAGGGTGAGTTTGAAAATGGTTCTTCTTGTGGGGCTGAGCTTCATCCATATTTGTCTATGGTAACTTGTCTAGACGAGGAGGGTATAGGAAGAGAGCCACTAAATATATATCCGCTTATTGTAGTTGAGGAACAAGGAGTGAATTATTCAGTGTCTTCTGACTGGGTGGTTGAGAGGGTAAAAATTTTTTGTCATATGGTTGGGTTGTCATGTGAAGGATTTGAGGAGCAGATGATGGCTTTGTTTTCTGCAATTGAGGCAAGTAGGAATCAGAATGGTGTGGTTAGTTCTCCTAAATTTGGTTCCAAGTTAAGAGAATAGAGGTGAATGAGAACAAAAAAGGTTGGCTTGTTCCATTAATTATGACTTAAAAGGGTTGACAAATACATTAATATTGTTTATGAACATATCATAAAATGATGTACAAAAGATAGACTAATAAAACTAGTCAAAAAAAAAATACGGCACTCCACGATCTCAATCATAATAGCTCAAGTAGTAGGCCACGACATCCTCATCAACACTATTTGTACATGCATTAACAAAATCCATGCAATTGCGGAGATTTTCATGATAAAAGCCCCAAGGAAATTACCAAAATTAAACACTACATTCAGGAAATGTAGCCCAACATGAGGAAGCCAGGGTTCTAGGATTTTACCTTAAATTGATTTGTCAAATTGATGCTATGCCAAAGATCGCGATACTGGTGTTAGATTCCACTTTGAGGCTTAAAGAGATCAATGCAGGGTTTGAGCAAACCCTAGGAGAGCAAAATATGTCTTGGGCGTGAGAGAGGGGAAATGGAGAGAATGAGCTAAAGATTTTGAGTTTAGTTGAAGATTATGTTAGGTAAGTTAATAAATGGGCGTTGCCCTAAGGCTTAGTCGGACTCTATTTTAGCATGTTTTGTACTTGAACGGAGACTTTGATGATGGAATAAAATTATGAGAAGTGATTTTCTCTTCCCCTCCCTGTTTCTTCTCTCGTCTCTCCCTTTCCCAGCTTTTTTCTCTTTCTAGCTTCTTCTCTCTTCTTTCTCTTCTTTGGGCTTCTTTCTTTTCTCTTTCCTCTATTTTGTCTCTCTTCACTCTTACTTTTGCCTTGTGATTTCTTTTATTACTATTTGTTCTACATCAGCATGTGGGGAGATTCTCGATTGCATGTTCCTTGAGAAATGTTTGTGATGATTTTGAGTGGGCATTTGCAGGGGTTTATGGTCCTAATAAATTAATAATGACATTAATAGGAGAATGCTTTGGGATGAGTGGGCTGGGATTATGAGCTGGTGGGAGAAGCCATGTTGCATTAGGGGAGATTTTAATGCTATTAGATATCCGAGTGAGAGATCTCGAGATACCCGTCATTCTCTAGCCATGATGGAATTCGGATTTTATATTTGGACATCCCACTTGTGGGTCGACAATTTACGAGGTCTAAAAATCGTGAGAATGAATGTTGGTCAAGAATTGATAGGTTTCTTCTTTCTCCTAATTGGGAAGAATAGTTTCATTTTTTTTTTTTTTGTAAGTAAAAAGTCAATCTTATTAAAAAGCGTAAAGCACCTTTAAGTATATAGGAAGTATACAAAAGGAACTCCTAACTAGGAGGGGTAAAAGGAACAAGAAAGTCACTAAAATTGAGAGGCAGGGGAAAGACAAACGCCGCCGTTCAAAGATACAAAGTTTCATAGAATATAGATACAATATCTCCTAATGACTTCTCCCAGTCCTCAAAGTTTCTATTATTCATTTCCCTCCACAAACACCAAAAGAGGCACGTAAGAACCATCTTCCACACTGCTGCACTCATTGGTTTGCCAGAGGACCACCAACAATGAAACAAGTCAACAACACGACTAGGCATAACCTAGGACAACCCAAAACAACTGAAAAAAGCACTCCAAATGGCGGAAGCCAAATCACATTAGAGAATAAGGTGATCCACAGACTCCCCACTCTTACACATGCAACATCCGTCCATCACGATGACGTGCCGCCTCCTAAGATTATCCAAGGTAAGGATCTTGCCTAAAGCTGCCGACCACACAAAAAAAAACCACCCTCGAGAGAGCCGGAGTCCTCAAAACACTATTCCAGAGGAAGCAGTTACCTTCAAGAGAAGACAAAGAACTATAGAAAGATTTGACCTTGAACAAACCTCTTTTAGAAGAAGCCCACCTCAGCTGATCTGCACAACCTCTACTCACAGTGACTGAATGCAACACTTGAAAAAAGGAGGCAAAGACATCCACCTCCCAATCATGCGCCGCTCTGACAAAGCCCACATTCCACTGGTAAGCTCCAAATTTTTCGCAACGGAGGCGTCTTTCGCAGAAGCGATGCCATATAAGACTGGAAGAGGGGCACTTCCCCACACCATTTGTCCTGCCAAAAGCTAATCCTGGAACCATCTCCCACCTGAAATCTAGAAAGGTAGAAAATTTTTCCCACTCTTTTATGATATTCTTCCATAACCCCACCCCAAAGGATCCTACAAGCTCAAGAGAACACCACCCTCCCCATAAACTACCAAATTTAGAGTCCAATGCTATTCTCCACCAACCCTCTCTCTCATGCCCATAGCACCACAACCATTTGCCTAAGAGAGCGCGATTAAACACCAACAAATTCCTAATACCCAACCCTTCCTCAAAAATTGGAGAACAAACCTTAGACCAACTCACCAGATGATATTTGAACTCTTCACTTAGCCCACCCCACAAGAAATCATGCTGGATCTTCTCCATGAGGTTAGCAACACTCGCCGGAAGAGGGAAGAGAGACATGTGATACAATTAGCAAGGGTGCTCTTGATGAGGGTAACCCTGTCACCCTTTGGACAGATACATCCTTTTCCAACACGCCAACCTATATTCTAGCTTCTCAATAACATCATCCCAGAGATGCTTAGTCTTGTAGGAGGCCCCCAACCTATATTCCAGCTTCTCAATAATGCTTAGCCTTGGGAAAAACAGTTTCATGATGTCATTCAAAGGAGACTTCCTAGACTTTTGTTATATCATTTTTCCTTTGTTACTCGATTGTGGGGTTGTGAGTAGGAGAAGTCGGTATTTTAAGTGTGAGAATATGTGGTTGAAGTCAGAGGGTTTTGTGGAGCAAGTGAAAGTATGGTGAAAGTCTTACAACTTTCAGGGCTCCCTTAGCTATGTGTTGGCATGTAAATTGTGAGCTTTGAAACGGATTTGAAAAAATGGAATGAATAGATCTTTGGTGATGTTGGGAAGAGGAAAGTGGTGTTAGTGGATGGTATTTGAGAGCTTGATATTTTTGCTGAAGGTCGATCGTTGTTTGAGAATGAAAGACAGAGAAAGGAGTATTCTAGGGATTTGGAGAGGCTGCTTTTTTATGACAAGGTGAATTGGAGGCAAAGACCTTGGGTTCTGTGGTTGAAAGAGGGTGATAAGAATACTAAGTTCTTTCACCAGTTGAAAAATCCTAATCGAATATATAATAGTGTGGATGCTTTGGTTGTTAATGGGTCTTTATCTTCATATTCTACAGAAATAAGAGAGCACATAGGGCAATTCTATTCTCAACATTACTCAAAGCAATTTAATTGGAGGCCAAAGTTGGATGTCATGTCTTTTAACCACATTGGTGAAGTGGAGGGTTCTTGGTTGGAAAGAGAATTTGAGGATAGTGAGGTTTATGAAGTGGTGAGAAATTTGAATGGAAATAAGGCCCTAGGCCATAATGGATTTTCATTGGCTTTCTTTCAGAAGTTTTGGGAGGTTCTAAAAGAGGATATAATGATGATATTCCAGGAATTTCATGGTAGAGGACACTTTGAAAAGAGCATAAATGCAACTTTTATATCTCTAATTCCTAAGAAAGTTGGTTCTGTGGATATTAAGAACTTCTATCCTATAAGTTTAGTGGGTGGTATATTTAAAATTATTTTTAAGGTACTAGCAAACCGGTTGAAAATAGTGTAGGAGAAGATCATTTCAAATTCATAGGATGTATTTATCAAGGACAGACAAATATTGGATTTAGTGTTGGTTGCTAACGAATGTATTGACAGTTGACTTTGATCAAGAGTCTCTGGCTTGTTGTGTAAATTGGATTTGGAGAAGACGTATGACCATGTGAATTGGGAGTTCTTGTTGTATTTATTGAAGAGAAATGGTTTTGGGGAGAAATGATGAGCGTGGAGTATCTACGGTGCGATTTTCCGTTCTTGTTAACGGTGTTCTATCTGGGTCTTTTAATAGTTCTCGTGGTTTGAGACATGGAGATCCATTATCTCTTTTATTTGTGGTTGTTATGGAGGCACTAAGTAAGATGATGTCGGCCCCAGTAGATAGAGGGCTATTATCTGGTTTTTCGGTGGGGCAAGAAACAATGAAGATTTTGCAGTGTTTCATCTCTTATTTACGGATGACGCATTGATCTTTTGCAAGGCTAATAGTGAACAACTTTGCAATTTGTGTTGTCTCTTTCTATGCTTTGAAGTGGTGTCGAGGTTGAAGATTAATCTTTCTGAATCAGAGATTATTCCAGTTGGTGAAGTGGTTGATGTAGATCTTTTTGCTAATATATTTGGGTGCACTGTAGCTAGGCTACCGATGAAGTATTAGAGTCTTCCTTTAGGAGATTCTTATAAATCTACTTCTATATGGAGCGGCTTTGTAGAAAAAATGGAGAGGTGGTTGGCTGGCCGGTCAAAGGGAGGGGGGTTGATTTTGATTGAAAGTACATTGTCCAACTTGCCGATGTACTATATCTTCCCTATTCCCCATTCTGGTTTGGGCGACTAAAAGGCTAGAAAAACTTCAACAAGATGGTACTAAGATAAGATTCGAGCATGATTTATGGTGTAGGGACCAGCCTTTGAAGGAATCTTTTCTAGAGTTGTTTAGTATTGCTTGTTGGGTAGAGGATTACTTGCAGGTTTCTGGTGGCAACATTTAGTGGAATTTATCATTTATCAAATCTGTGTAGAATTGGGATGTAGAATTGGTGACCGAGTTTCTTAATGTGTTGTATTCTCTCATAATGAGACAAGGTGGGGCAGATAGTATTTGGTGGATGCCATCCAAGAGGCAGAAGTTTGAAGTACGTTCGTTTTATCAAAAGTTATCCACTTCGACTAGTTGTTCATTTCCGTGGAAGATTATTTGGAGGCTCAATGTTCCATCAAGAGTAAGTTTCTTTGTTTTGATAGCAGCTCTTGGGAAGATTCTGACTAGGGATAATCTCAAAAAGAGAAAAGCCATAGTGATAGATTGGTGTAGTATGTGTAAAAGGAATGAAGAATCCATAGATCATTTATTTTTTTTTCCATTATGACGTGGCAAGAGAATTATGGACGTCACTCATTAGCCTTTTCGGAGTAAAATGGGTCATGCCAAAAATGGTGATAGAGTTGTTGGAGTGTTAGAGAGGTTAGGGGGGAAGTCGTTTTGTTTTAGATGTTTGGAGGATGACCAGTTTGTGCTTAATGTGGTGTATATGTAGAGAGCAGAATGCAAGGTGTTTTGAGGATTGCATGACTTCGGTGATAGAGCTCAAGAATATCTTGGTCAAATTGCTTTATACATGGACATGGCCATATAATCCCTCAATAGGTTTCTAATTTTTCGGATTTTTTTATTTTTCTTTTTCTCAGTAATAGGATTGCACCCCTTTTCTCTTTTAATGAATGGCATTACTTATTAAAAAAAGAAAATAAAGAAGATATGGCAGTTCAGTGCTTGTTTTGCCATCTGATTTTACTACGTGATGTATTGATATTGGGCACGGTTGTGCTCATGGTTGAAGGCGTTTTCCTTTTCACTTTGGTAATGTCATATACCTTTTTTGAATAGATTGATGCTGCTTTGCAAGATGGGGTGGTCGTGTTGAAGCTCCTTTTATCTAAAGGATTGACAGAGAGTGCAAGGTGCTTTAACAGGGAGCAAAAGTACAAGCATTTAAGATTGCAGACTATGCCTACATGACAAGCTGAGGTATTAGTTTTTTAATATTTTAGATTGCTGCAGAAGCATATGATTTCAGGAAGTACTTATCGATTGTGTGAGAATTTGCAAAAGCAGAAATGTCACAAGTAAACATATTAACCGAAGACACATACTACGCTATGTTTCAGTATGATTGTGCCAAACACTTCCAAACTATGATTTGATGATTATGTGAGCCAGCATATAACCCGCGCAATGCGCGGGTGTGTTTTGTCATTGTATAAGCAGGAATTTTTTATATTGTTGATGTGATGTCTATTATATTTCAATACAAATAAATCCTATATAATTCTGAATATTCGAAAAAGCACATGAACAATTTTTTTTTTTTTAAAAAAAATCCCATAAGCTTTCAAATGAATAATTCCTCAACCTAAAAGACAAACAAAATAGAAACATATTCAGATTTCAAGCCAAACTCAGATTTAAATGGGTGTTTCTAGTAGAAAGAAATTATCTCGAGAGACGAACATAAAGATAATAAATTCATAGAGCGAAAATTTTATATATTAAAAACACAAATAAGCAGTTGATTTACTAATTTTGTAAGAAAGATTTGTTGAGCAAAAAAAAAAAAAATCCTTGAACATCTTAATCAATGTAAATTTGGTTTTGAGAGTTTTTATTCCTCGATGTCTTGTATTGAGTAGCTTGACGTCGTTTGGGAAGTAATTTGAGGGACATGTCATTAGTATCTGATTTTACGTCTTCAACTAGTGAGGAAAAAGTCTCGAAGTTGTTCTGAAACTTTTTATTCTTTAAAGTCTTGCATTGAGTATTTTGCTTTCGTTTGCGAAGCAATTTGATAAGTTTGTCATCATCATCTGATTGTACATCTTTAAGAAATAAGGAAAAAGACATTGCAGAATGTTGAGTTAAGATTTGTTCGTCTTCTATTGGTTGATATTAATTTCTTCAAAATTGGACCCCTCAAGCCTTGTTGGTGGAGACGTGTTGATTTACTAGAGTCTCCAATAATTATTAAATTTCATTAGAAGATGCATCAAATTATATATAAAATATTGTGTAAAATAAATAATTTAAACATATAATGAAATATTACCTTTTGTATCTTAACATTTTGGGAAACATGTGGTTCAAAAATTCTTGAAATAATATAATTTTCCAATCATTTTTTCAAATTATAGTCATTTTGTCGCAATTGAAATATAAATTCCTTTGAAATTATTGTTTCAATTTCTTTTGATAAGCTATTGTCGTCCAAGTTCTCTATAAAATAGAAACAAGCATAATGTTATTAGAGGTTAGAATATGTTGTATTGTTTTTTTGTTTACTTTCCTTCTTTATTTTGCAATAGGAATGTAAATTTTTTTTGTTTTTGTTACCTCATCTTCCATGTCTGCAAGTTCTTTCGCAGTCTTACCTATAAGCTGTTCAGCCTCTTTGTCAAACACAGTGAATGTTGTTGTATTAGTTGTATCTAATACTTCTATTTGTATCCTCTATCTGTTTCATTTCCAAATTTGTTAGTCGATATATATATATTTAGTAACATTTGTTGTCTACCTTGGTATAGAAAATTTATGTTCTGCTTTACAACGTTCACACCAGAAAGACCCTCTTATAAGCTTAACCTTTGTTTTGCATGTAAGACATCCAATATAATACCATCCAAACTTCTTATTTATTTCACGGACTTTGCATAAACATGTAAATAATATTTCCTGCAATATTAAGTATTTAAAAAAGTAAAACAGATGATACGATATTAATAATCTTATAGGTTAAGATTAAGATAATAAAACTATACTTGATCAGGGGCTCATACCTGTCTTTGGTTTCCAATCCATTTGTTTTATTTTAGCAACCGTCTTTCTATTCTGTAAGGCAAGTTTTTTGTCTGAGATTGTTGGTGGTTGTTTTATCTTCAATTCCTTAATTCTGTTATCATGATGTTGTTTAACTTATTCATTAAATTTTTTGTGGGTTAGTTTCCAATTTTTTTTTTTTTAGTACAAATAATATAATGTATTAGTATTTGTACTTGTCAAGGACTTTGGCAACTTTAGGATTTCAAGGTTGATATAAACCCTTGTTGCAATTGATGATAAATTGTGCTCGCCTACAAAAAGTTAAATGGTTAACCCCAAAATTGGTACATATAGTTATCGAAATCAAACCGATACCTCAGTTTCAAAAACTTTGTAATGTGGTACCCGACAATAACCTTAACTCTCGACTTGGTACTTCTGTTAGAGTTCCATCAATGGTCTTAATGGCATGCCACATGAAACACCATTATATGCTGACACCTATCCCCTTCGGCTACATGGGCACGCCACGTGGGTGTATCACAGGAGATACCAATGCTTTGCATGTCATGTATAAAAAAATGATAATGAAAAAAAACTTTTAGAACTTAAAAAAACTTTGGGGGTGGTCGGAAAAAAAAAAAAACTTTTAGAACTTATAAAAAACTTTGGGGGTGGCTGACCACCCCCATTTTGGCCATGGGGTGGCCAAACCAGCCCTTGGTCCAACTTGTAGAAGGGGTGGCCGAAACCACCCCCAAGAGCTAACGGGGGTGGCCGACCACCACCGTTTGGGCCTGGGGTGGTTTCAGCAACTCTAGATCGGCCGGTTTTGAGGTGGTTCGACCACCCCTAACTTGCAAAAGGGGGTGGCCGAAACCACCCCCACAACCATTGGGGGTGGCTAGCCACCCCATGGCCGGCCAGGGGGTGGTTTGAGCACTCTCAACTTGCAAAAGGGGTTGTCGAAACCACCCTCAAGAGCCAATAGGGGTGGCTTCCTATGGCCGGCCAGGGGGAGGCTGATCCACCCCCATGGTCCATGGGGGTGGCCGAAACCACCCCAGGCCCAAACGAGGGTGGCCGGCCACCCCCTTTTGCAAGTTGGCGATGGATCATGTCGGCCAAAATAGGGGTGGTTGGCCACCCCCAATGGCTTGGGGGGTGGTTTCTGCCACCCCTAGACTAGTCGGTCTGGGGTGGCCGAAACCACCCCATGCCCGAACGGGGTGGCCGAACCACCCTCATGGACTAGGGGGATGGATCAACCAAACCCTAAGAATTTTTATTTTTTATTTTTTTATTTTTTTTTTTAGTTCCAAAATTTTAAAAGTTTTTATTTTAGTTTTATTGTTTTTTTACATGTGGCATGCAAAGCATCAGTACCTCCTGTGATATGCCCACGTGACGTATGCATGTGGTCGAAGGAGACAGGTGTCGGCATATAATGGTGTCTCACATGGCATGCCATTAAGACCACTGATAGAACTCTAATGGAAGTATCAAGTCAAGAATTAGGGTTAACGTCGGGTACCACATTACAATGTTTTTAAAACTGAGGTATTGGTTTGATTTCGATGACAACCGCATGTACCAATTTTGCGGTTAACCCAAAGTTAAAAGACAAACCCATTAACATGTACTAAATAAAATATAATGAGTAAAATACGGATTATATGGTTTTTTAATATCGTAAGTGAAATAGTTACCTTTGAAGGTTTTCACAATAGTTGAAGTTACTATTTTAACGAATGACCTTGTATTATTTTGATAGAAATCGTAAATAATATCATATTATTTTGTGTATGAAATAGTAGATAACTAAATTAGAATGCAATTTCTCAATTTTCACTTTATTTTCTATTTATTTTATATGAAATTATGTTTTTTTTTTGGGGTTCAATATTGTATTTTATATTAAAATAAAATTATATCTTACTCTTCCAGTAATAGTTGAATTTTTCGTATTTTTGTTGGCTGATCTTTTGCATTAATCTCTTGAAGAATCGATTCTGATCTTCCATTCACATCTGCAAATACATAAAATTGATTTGAATAAAATTAGTATTGAATTTTCATTTTGTATAATTTATAAAATACATTTGTGAAGACATGAAAGTAGAAGTATTAATATATCAGTCAAATATGTAGGGTCATTGAAACGACTCATTATAGTGTCGTAATCAGCAAATTCAAATTCATAGTGAGGTATGCAATGATCTATTCCGTGGATCTTAGAAACCGATGTTGACATGAAAAGAATTTTAACTTATCTATGCACTGGGTAGTACTTTGTTTTATATTCATCAACTATAAAAGTATTGATTCGATAAACACATCTTTCAATGAAGAGAGGTCTGAAACATTGAGCGAAATTCTTTCTAACACTTGTATATATTAGTGTTCAATGAAAAAACAAAAAAAAAGTTTCAAAATTTTATTGTTCCATATTTTTAAAATAATTTAATTGAGAAAAAATGAATATGAACTTACATTTTCATCGATCATTATCATATCAAGACTGATTAGCTCATTGTCATTTGAGTTAACTGCGTCCAACATCCGTATCATTCTAACTTTCACGTTTCGTGTTTTCTTTCTCGACTAATAGTTGATTCAGAGATGTGTAAGTCATGTTGATGTGATTCAGTAACTCATGCACAAAATTTATATTAGTAAAGTTTACTTCTATTTATAGGGAAAAATCTAATCATTTCAAATCAACTAACAATGTAAGATTCAAATTTATGCTAAATGTTATTTCTAGGTAAATTGTTGAAGGATTCCTTGTACACTATATTTTTTATATGAAAATGATAACCATAATGTTCATATGCAATGTATACTCTAAGGTCATTTTTACTTATAACTCTAGAGATAGCGACATACAATTGACTATGGCAGAAGACAGGTTTAAGTAGAGAAAAAGGCTTAAATGTTGCAATGATTGGCCTTGACTATTATTAATCGTAATAGCAAAGCAAACAGATATTGAAAATTGTATTCTTTTAAGTACAAAAGGTAACTTAGAATCAAAACGAGAGAATTATTCGTGGTATGAATACTTTATGTCCAACATGAGTTCCTGATATGATTTTAGTTTCTAACACTCATTTTTGACAATTAAGTAACCAAAAGTCTAATACCATTGCAAAGTTCAGCACTCTGATTTAAATTATGAAGTACCATTATAGGGATTCCAACTTTGAGTCTGAGTTTATGGTTTGGAATACTTGGAAACTTCAATGAATTTAAGAATTCTATTGTATACATAATCTCTTGGTCTTGAGTGTTGCTTGCAGATTTACATATTGAAGCAGCACTGAAATATGTATCTTCATTAACGTTAATAAAATCAATCATGTAGTCATTTATGTCTTGCACGATATCATTTTTTGGAGCCAAAATCACAATATCATTAATAAGATGAGTATCATGCTGAATTGTTAAATCAAATGGTATCTCAATCAACACTTCACATTCACTATCATCTAATTTGCAATGTGATTGAGATACCATCTGATTTAACAATTCCACATGATACTCATCCTATTAATGATATTATGAATGCTACCTACCCTGAGTTGCAAACTAAATACACTGATACAAAGTATTTAGAAGATAGAGCGATTTTGGCTCCAACAAACGATATCGTACAAGACATAAATGATTACATGATTGATTTTATTAACGTTGATAAAGATACATATCTCAATGTTGATTCAATATGTAAAGCTACAAGCAACACTCAAGACCAAAAGATTATGTATCCAATAGAATTTTTAAATTTATTGAAGTTTCAGAGTATTCCAAACCATAAACTCATACTAAAAGTTGGAATCCCTATAATGTTACTTTGGACTTTGCAATGGTATTAGACTTTTAGTTACTCAAATGTCAAAATGGGTGTTAGAAGCTAAAATCATATCAGGAACTCATGTTGGACATAAAGTATTCATACCACGAATAGTTCTATCTCCTTTCAATTCTTAAGTTACCTTTTGTCCTTAAAAGAAGAAAAATTTCAGTATATGTTTGCTTTTCTATGACGATTAATAAAAGTCAAGGCCAATCATTGTAACATGTAGGCCTTTTTCTACCTAAACCTGTCTTCTAACATGATCAATTGTATGTCGCTATCTCCAAAGTTACAAGTAGAAATGGCTTAGAGTACACATTGTAGATAAATATTATACTTATCATTTCCATACAAAAAATATAGTGTACAAGGAAATCTTCAACAATTTACCTAAAGGTAACATTCAGCATAGATTTGAATCTTACATTGTTAGTTGATTTGAAATGATTAGATTTTTCCCTATAAATAGAAGTAAACCTTACTAATATAAATTTTAAACAGGAGTTACTGAATCATATCAACATGACTTACACATCTCTGAATCAACTATTAGTCAAGAAAGAAACATAGAACATAAAAGTTAGAATGATACGGATGTGGGACGCAGTTAACTCAAATGACAATGAGCTAATTAGTCTTGATATGAGAATGATCGGTGAAAATGTAAATTCATATTCATTTTTTCTCAATTAAATTATTTTAAAATATGGAACAATAAATTTTGAAATTTTTTTTTTCTTTCAGGAAACACTAATACATGCAAGTATTAGAAAGAATTTCGCTCAACGTTTCAAACCTCTCTTCATTGAAGGATGTGTTTATGGAATCAATACTTTTATAGTTGATGAATATTAAACAAAGTACCGCCAAGTGCATAGTCAATTTAAATTTTTTTTCATGTCAACAACATCGGTCTCTAAGATCCATGGAATAGATCATTGCATACCTCACTATGGATTTGAATTTGCTAATTATGACACAATAATGAGTCGTTGCAATGACCCTACATATTTGACTGATATATTAATACTTCTATTTTCATGTCTTCGCAAATGTATTTTACAAATTATACAAAATGAAAATTCAATAATTACTTTATTCCAATCGATTTTATGGATTTGTAGATGTGATTGGAAGATTAAAACCAGTTGGAGTTCTTCAAGAGATTAATGCAAAAGGTCGGCCAACAAAAATTCAAAAAATTCAGCTATTACTGGAAGAGTAAGACATACTTTAATTTTAATATGAAATACAATGAACAATTGAACCCCAAAAAACATAATTTCATATCAAATAAATAGAATATAAAGTGAAAATTGAGAAATTGCATTCTAATTTAGCTATCTACTATTTTAGGAATAAATTTTTGCAAACAACTTTGTGGGGATCTACAGCACTGCAAATAGATGATGATTTCTATCAGAATAATATAAGGTCATTCGTTGTAATAGTAACTTCAACTATTGTGAAAACCTTCAAATGTAACTATTTCACTTACGATATTAAAAAACCATATAATTCGTATTTTACTCATTATATTTTATTTAGTACATGTTAATGGGTTTGTCTTTTAACTTTTTGTAGGTGAGTATAACTTATCATCAACAAGTGCAACAAGGGTGTACATCAACCTTGAAATTCCTGAAGTTGCCAAAGTCCTTGACTATGACAAATACTAACACATTATATTATTTGTACTAAAAAAATATTGGAAACTAACCCACAAAAAATTTAATGAATAGGTTAAACAATGTTACGATAACGGAAATGAAGGAGTTGAAGATAGAACAACCACTAATAATCTCAGACAAAGAACTTGCCTTGCAGAACAGAAAGATGGTTGCAGAAATAAAACAAATGGAATGGAAATCAGAGACAAAGCTATGAGCCCTTGATCAAGTGTAGTTTTACGATCTTAATATTAACCTATAAGATCATTAATACCGTATCATCTATTTTACATTTTTAAATACTTAATATTGCAAGAAATATTAATTACATGTTTATGCAAAGTCTTCGGAATAAACAACAAGTTTGGAGGTATTATATTGGGTGTCTTACATGCAAAACAAAGTTTAAGCTTATAAGAGGATCTTTCTGGTGTGAACGTTGTAAAGTAGAACATAAATTTTTTATACCAAGGTAGACAACAAATGTTACTATATATATATATATATCGACTAACAAATTTGGAAATGAAACAGATATAGGATACAAATAGAAGTATCAGATACAATTGATACAACAACTTTCACTGTGTTTGACAAAGAGGCTAAACAGCTTACATGCAAGACTGCGAAAGAACTTGCATACATGGAAGATGAGGTAACAAAAACATTTACATTACTATTGCAAAATAAAGAAGAAAAAGTACACAAAAAAAAAATACAATATATTATAACCTCTAATAACATTATGCTCTTTTCTATTTTATACAGAATTTGGACGACAATATCTTACTAAAAGAAATTGAAACAATAGTTTCAAAGGACTTTATATTCCAATTGCTGACTACATGACTATAATTTGAAAAAAGGATTGAAGAATTATATTGTTTCAAGAATCTTTGAACCACATGTCTCACGAGATGTTAAGATACAAAAGGTAACATTTCATTATATGTTTAAATTATTTTTTTTACACTATTTTCTATATAATTTTAGGCATCTTCTAATGAAATTTAATAATTACAGGAAACTTCAGTAAATCAACACGTCTCCAACAACAAGGCTTGAGGGGTCCAATTCTAAAGAAATTAATATCAACCAATAGAAGATGAACAAATCTTAACTCAACATTCTGCAATGTTTTTTTTCCTTATCTCTTAAAAATGTACAATTAGATGATGATGACATGCTTATCAAATTGCTTCGCAAACGAAAGCACGATACTCAATGCAAGACTTCAAAGAATAAAAAGTTTCAAAACAACTTCAAGACTTTTTCCTTACCAGTTGAAGATGTAAAATTATGCTCCTCAAATTGCTTCCCAAATGACGTCAAGCTACTCAATACAAGACATCGAAAAATAAAATGTCTCAAAACCAAATTTACATTGATTAAGATGTCCAAGGATTTTTTTTTTTTTTTTTTGTTCAACAAATCTTCCTTACAAACTTAGTAAATCAACTACTTATTTGTATTTTTATATATAAATTTTTCGCTCTATGAATTAATTATCTTTATGTTCGTTTCTCAAGATAATTTCGTTGTACTAGAGACACCCATTTTTTTGAATATGGGTTTGTATTGAAATTTGAATATGTTTTCATTTTGTTTGCAAATTTTAGGTTGAGGAATTCTTCATTTGAATGTTTATGGGATTTTATTTTTTATTTTTTCGTTAATGTGCTTTTTCGAATATTCAGAATTATATATGATTTATTTGTATTGAAATATAATGGGCATCACACCAACAATATCAAAAATTCTTGCTTATACAAAGAAAAAACACACCTGCACATTGCGGGGGTTATATGCTAGTTATGTGAACTAGCTCATAACCCGCGATATACGCATGATTCTTCATTATAATTTAATTTCAAAACTTAATATAAGAACCATAATTTTAATTTAATTCATATAAATTAAAACATGTTAAACTATCATCATATATGTAGTTTAAAATGAAAAGAAGTGTCAAGAAAAAAAAAGTAAGAAATTAGCAGAAATTTCTAATATTGTATTAAAACATTTAAATGAATTAAAACATAAAACATTATATTTTAGTATGAGCTCTCTAATTTATATGGATTAAACTAAAATTAAGGGTCTTATGTTTTAATTCATTTAAGAGAACCCCTACTATCAAGATGTGCTGTAAACCCAATCACAATTTTTTGAAAAAGATCGTGTTATTTCTTATCTTAGGCACAAAACATAGTTTCTATATATATATATATATATATATATATATATATATAGTATATATATATATTATATATATATATAAATATATATATATTGATAGCTAAAAAATAAAAATAAAAATTCTTTTTCATTAAACTGCAATAGATGGCATAAAGAAATATTGCTAATCCAGATTAACAATACAAACACAAAAGCAAAAAAAAAAAAAAAAATCCACATCACAATTTTTGGAGAAGGTTGTACTATTCTTAATTTCTTATCAAAGGCACAACATTAGTTTAATATCTATAGATGATAGCTAAAAACACAAAAATTTATATTTTTCCTTAAACTGCAACAAACAGGTATGAATATTCCTAAATATCACACAATTTATTATCTTAATTATTAAGTTACAATTTTTATTAAAGAACAAACATATAAATAGAGTACAACAATAGTTTCATATCTATATATTGATAGCTAAAAAATATCAAAAAAATTATCTTTTTGTTCAATTGCAACAAACGGCATAGAGTATGAGTATTGCTATCTAGATTAACAATACAAAATATAAAAAGGCAAACAAAAATACACTATAACATTCTATCAGCTCACTAAAACTCAAAAATTAAAAATAAACGACCTACAAATAAAATACAGTTGACATCCAATCACAATTTTTTGAGAAAAGTTGTGTTATTCTAATCAAAGGTACAAAACATTAGTTTCATATCTATATATTGATAGCTAAAAACATAAAATTTATCTTTTTCCTTAAACTGCAACAAATGGATGGGTATGAATATTGCTAATCTAGATTAACAATACAAGACACAAAAGTCAAACAAAAATACACTATAATCTTCTATTAACTCACTGTAAATCCAAAAAATTTAATATCTTGATTCTAAAAAAGTTGCAATTTTTCTTAAAAAATTGTACCTACATAATTCATAATACAAATTGAAAAAAAAAAAAAATTGATTTGGATGATATAATAAATTGGAGGGAGAGAGAGAGAGAGAGTTATTAAAGAAAAAGAAAAGTGGAGAGAGAGAAAAAAAAGTGTGAGAGATAGACGTGGAGAGAAAAAAGAAAGGAAATAAAAGTGGAGAGGAAAAAGAAAAGAAAAAAGAGAGAAAGACGTGGAGAGAAAAAGAAGGAAAAAAGAAAGAAAGTAAAGGACTGGTTTAATTATACTAATTGACTGGTTCAGTTTTAAAAAAGAACATAAATTTTCTACAAATTGGTTTGTAGGAAATTCCTACAAATCAGCCTCTAAAAGTTACATGTATCCTTTAAGCATGTAAGAATCACATGTTTTTTTATTAATGTTATTAAAAAAGTATATGAGAAGCACATGCTATTAAAAAAAAGTATGTTTCTCAGATGCTAAGGACACATGTCACTTTTAAAAACTGGTTTGTAAAAAATTTCCTACAAACTAGTTTGTAGGAAATTTATGTCCTCTTTTAAAACTGAACTGGTCAATTAGTATAATTAAATTGGTCCTTTACCTTTGTTTTTCCCTTCTTTTTCCCTCTACGTCTTTCTCTTTTTTCTTTTTTTTTTCCTCTCCACTTTTCTTTCCTTTCTTTTTTCTCTCCACATCTATCTCTCACTCTTTTTTTTTTTTTTTTTCCTTTTCTCTCCACTTTTTAATATCTATATATTGATAGCTAAAAACACAAAAAATTTATCTTTTTCCTTAAACTACAACAAACAGGTATGAATATTCACACAATTTATTATCTTAATTATGAAGTTGCAATTTTTATTAAAGAACAAACATATAAATAGAGTACAACAATAGTTTCATACCTATATATTGATAGCTAAAAAATACCAAAAAAATTATCTTTTTATTCAATTGCAACAAACAACATAGAGTATGAGTATTGCTAATCCAGATTAACAATACAAAATATAAAAAGGCAAACAAAAATACACTATAATGTTCTATTAGTAAAAATTCAAAAATTAAAAATAAACAACCTACAAATAAAATACAGTTGACATCCAATCACAATTTTTTGAAGAGAGTTGTACTATTCTAATCAAAGGCACACAACATTAGTTTCATATCTCTATATTGATAGCTAAAAATACAAAAAATTTATTTTTTTTCTTAAATTGCAACAAATGGGTGGGTATGAATATTGCTAATCCAGATTAACAATACAAAACTCAAAAATCCAACAAAAATATACTATAATCTTCCATTAACCCACTAAAAATCCAAAAAATTTATTATCTTGATTCTAAAGTTGCAATTTTTATCAAAAAAAATATATATATATACCCACATAATTGATAATATGAATTGAAAAGAAAAATTGATTTGGATGATATAATGAAGTATTTTTATCAGAGAGAGAGAGGATTGGAGGAGAAAAAAAAACTAAAGGACCGGTTCAATTATAAAAAATATGGGTTCAAAAATCGATTTTTTGTTTAAAAACTATGTGTTCACACCACATGTTGCGATTTTAGAGCATTTCATTTGGTGATTTGGAAAAAGTTGATTTCAATGATAAAATGAAGTAGAGAGAGAGAGGTGATATTAAAGAGAAAAAAGAAAGAGAGAGAGAGATAGACGTGGAGAGAAAAAAGAAGGAAAAAAAAAAACTTAAGGACCGGTTTAATTATACTAATTGACCGATTTAATTTTTAAAAATATGGGTTAACAAATCGTTTTTTGCTTAAAAACTACGGGTTCATACCATATGTCGCGATTTTAGAGCATTTCGTTTGGTAATTCGGCTTTTATATATACATATAGATTAGTAAAAGCAGAAATGTAGTGGGTCTACAGTTTTATTCTCTGTCTAGATCATTTCATGGTTACAATTTGGTTCCACATTCTTTCCTGCTTGAAACTGTTTTTATGTGAGGCGTGATCTAGCAGTGCTGATTTGCTCGTTGCTTGTTGTCTAAGATTGGACTAGAAGTACTGAAACAGGAAGGAATCTTCTGTGTTGTTTTTCTCAAGCCCTAGGAAGTGTGCTATCTGTAAGTATGAAGTATGTTGTCTAGACAAATCCTTTTGCATAATATTTTTAAAATTGTTAAATTCTTTTTCTCGTTTCACCAGTCTGGTTTTGCCTCCCAGTTTTTTATTTTTTTTTTATTTTTGGGGGGCGTGTTAAACCTCAAGAGTTTTTTCTTGAGTTGTCTGTCAACAAGTTGAGTCTATAAGTGGTGCTAATGGGGAAGATGTGCAGGAAGAACTGCAGTTGTCATATCAAGTTAGCCCTACTTCTAGATGTTTGTGGTTTTCGCAACAAGTTTACGCTTAAATGATCAGCCTTAAAATGGGCCAAATAGCTTGAATTAGCCATGCAGAATATGGTGCTCAAGACTAATTTGGAAGTAAAATATTTTTCTTTCTGGCAATATTGTAATTTACTTCAAAGCTCTTAAATCAGTAGTGGTGAAACCCATATCTGATTGTGGATTTTAAATTATGGCCTGTGTTTTAGAAAGAAAATGGCATGTGAGTCAAAATACAAGTATACCAGATTGTAGTGCATTAGTGACTATCATTTGATTCAAATTCGATTTGCTTTGTGCTCTCTGACTTTCATAATTGCTATGGATTTTAATGGCATTAAAGTAGTCTAATCTAATAGAGCTGTCTGTGACCCGATAATTGCTTTCTTGGAGACAATCTTTATTGTTTATTTGTTCACAGGAAATGGAGGTAAGCAAAAGTCAATTATGAATGTACAAGTTCAAATAGCATTGATCAAGGGGGAAAAGAAAAAGAGTAATACTACTCTTTACAGCCATTAATTAATCATATTCATTTCATACCCGTTGACATAGTGTATTTAAAGTGGCTTTTCATGTTTTTTACTATAAAAATAATAATAATAATAATAAATAAATAAATAAAACCACTTAAAAATACGTCATGTCAGCAGGTGTGACATAGTTATGAAAAGTAGCATTAAAGAAAAAAGAATAAAAAATGATGTATTGTACTCTTGTCACTTATGCATAAGAATTACAAAAACACGTTTTAGAACTTGGTTTGTAGTAGAAAGTTTCCTCTGTAATTGTATAGCAAGAATATTGTTAAGCAGCAGTACCTTTGATATGTTCTTGTATAACTGAACGTGTAACTGGTCTTTGAACTGGAAAATTACCATGATCGTTGTTCCTTTGTTTTTCTATTTTTGAAAAACTAAGAGAAAACAATTTTAGCGGTAGGATTTTCGAAGAATCCTGGACCTCCTTTGATAGAGCAATTAGAGGAGCTCTCAACTCTTTATAGCACAAGGTTTGAATAATTTTCTTGATCGGCTTTTTATTTCATAACCATGCAGTATTTAAAAGAACATAATACAATAGAAGTAGAGTCTCATGTATAATAGGACTTTCATCTATCACCTACGACTAACAAGATGAGACAACTCATGGTTTAATAATAATACCAAAACTCCTAGGTATAACATCAGACTCATAAAGCTAGAAGATATCCAAGACTAGACTCCTACTGAAAAGCTAACATAAAACATAAAGAAGATAATCATAAGATAAGTCAAAACAATAAACCCAACAACAACAGTAAATCTGAAGAGACCCCATAACAACTACTACGCTGCACTTGCTTCTTCACCCGCTTCTAGTCTCCATCTCCCACGCGTAACAACCTTAGTCCTTGGGGAGTGCGTGGATCCCATCTTCCGAAATAATGGAGGAAGGCTTCCATTTTTGGTTTGTAGTAGTAGTAGTAGTAGTATGTGTTTGTGACTTTGATTTTCCTTTGAATAAATCGTTCTATAACAATTTATAAACAATAATAGCAAGTTATTATCGTAAATGCCAAACTTAATTGTTATACTTATATAGCACCACATCTGACACCCGCTCACTCCACCTTTGTTATCTAACCCTCATCGGCTTCTCTCTGAGTCTCACTTAGAAACACAGAGGAGAAGGGGAGTCTCCAAGTTCATCTAGGGTTGTGGAAGTTTTTCGGAGGTACTGTTCGTTCTTCTCGTTCCCTTCCCAAACAAACAACTCGGAAGGTAGCGGGAAGGAGGGTGCGAAGAGGAGTGTGGCGGGGGATCTGACAAAGTTGCGGGGGAAATTATCGTTGTCGGAGGGAGGAAGAGAGTCTGGGGGTAGATGCTATAGAGTATAGACAGTGTTTTCCTATTGAATGAAGGAAGAGGGTATTGACGTGGAGATGTTGTTGGATGATGAATTGCCGTGCGGTGCAGATGCCAATGCTGAATTCGTGAGAAATAATAGGAGGCCAATGAACTTTAAGTGTCAAACAGCTGGAAGTTGATACCAAAGAAGAAACGACGACGCAGGGTGACAAAATGGAACCTGAATTTTTAGAGCATAAGAAAGGTAATTAAAGGAAAAGGCACTGTTGGCAATTCTCTGAAACATTGGAAGCGAATAGCACATAATGGGCTGGGAAGTGACAGTGTGGCAATGCCAGAGCGGTCACAGACTCATAAGAGGAGTTTGCAGGAATTATCTACAAAAGAAGTAGTAGAGGGTAGTGAAAAGAGAGGGTGTTCGGTCCAATAGAACCTTCTAACATTAGGATTTTTCGCAAAGGACATAGTTGAGGAGTTCGTAGATGGTTTCCAAGGAAATCCTTACAATTAAAGTGAGTGAAACTCACATGGATGCTATTATTGCTTTTCTTTGACATATGGTTTTATTTGTCAAGCATGCATTCTTATTACTTGCACAAAACATTTTATAATATAGTGAACTCTATTTGTGAAAAAGGGAACATTGGAAAAGGTATGATATATGATGTAAGCTTTTATAATTGCATGCATGTAAAAGATTGATAAATTGCATCGTATGAGACATGACTTCCATGTACAGATGACAGTCATGAGCTTGATATGGGCATGACTATATGGCCCAGAGTTTATATTTATGTTTTTGCTACTTGGATCCAATTGGCCAAATAAGTTATCAGCACAGCCTATGTATGGATGATGGCCATGATGCACAGCATCTCTAGTAGTGTGGGCTACTCAAGGTTGAACCCAATCGAACTACTAGAGGTGGCTACTATGTACCTCACCAGGGCACCAATGTTGCACTAGAGGTCTTACGGGACACACAAACCTCACTGTCAGAGGGTTAATAGTACGGATAGATAATATAGAGTAGAGCTATTGAAGCTATTCATGCATTTTCATTCATCAACGAAAAGTCTATCGTTGGTTTGATAAGGAGTCTATAGATAAACCATCGATAGACCATGGTTTAATCACAAACTTCAACAGCCTTTAGCACATGAATGACTTCTTGGCTCACAACCCCAAGATATCTTGTGTATCAACACAACTATTATACTTGGTACACAAAAAACTCTCTCAACTCCCCTTTGGTTCTCTGAAAATTTGTCCTCTTGAGAGATGTGAAAGACTTGACCAAACTGAGATTTAAAGAAAAGTTCGAGTTTGTTCTGCATAGCGTTGTTCAGACATGATTAGGGTTGCATGCCAAAACCGCCTTTCATGTCCATGACATTAGGGCATATGCAAGGAAACATGCACTATCGGGTCTAGACCATGTCCGGACATCTGTCCTTCATGTTCGGACATCATTCCCAGTGATGCTTACTGACCTAGTCATGTCTGTAACATGTACTACTTGGAGCTCCTCATGTCTAGACATCAAACTTCAATGTTGATCATGTCCGCTGACATATCTGGACATCATAGGGAACATGTACTCCTTGGAATCCTTCATGTTTGGATAATATTGTACATGTTCGAACATCAATTGCAGTACTTGTCTTCTTGAAGAAATCTTCACCATCTTCCATGTAGACCTAAGTACACAATTACCCATGTCCCATACAAATAAAGACACAAGTTTTAGACACCGAATGAGCTAATACAAAACCTAACACTCATCAGCTGCATTGCTATTTAGATAAGAACTGTCTTACACAATGTTGTATTTTATTTTGAAATCTTTTTATTAAAATGATGAGTTCACTGCATGATAATTGTCTTTTCAATGTGTACTTTATTCACTAAGTCGTGGACTTACGTTTCGATTTGTTTCGACATGTAAAACATGTTTGTTTTACAATTGGCCAGCTATTAGATGATGGGACCTAGGAGATCATGCGTAAGAACCTGCCCTTAGGAGGGGAACAAGGGCAGGAAAACAGCTGCTAATACCTCGTAGGCTGAGGCTTATCCTTGTTTGTATCATTCAAAGCAAAAATTGAAATTTAGGGAAGTGCTTTATAAACATGTATAAAAAAAAAAAAAACATATTTCATTTAGACTCTTTATGCCTACCATAAACTAGTTATAGATGAATTTTTTGAAAGAACTATTCAAAAACAAAAACAAAAAAAGTGATTCCTTTTCTCGCTACCAATTGATCCCCAAACATATTCCTCTCGTTCCATCAACTAATCTTATTCTTAAATCTCGTGTGTGAGGATCACTATTTAAAATTGAGAAACACTTGAAATCATTAAAAAAAAGATTCCATCATATTAAGTGAAACTCTTGGTTCTCACAAAAGATAATCATTTTTTTTTTCAACACCTACTTGTTTTTTGTTAATATAATCCTAGTAATTGGATTTATATGCATATTCTGATCTCTTTCTGTTGAAGGAAGATCTATTTCTAGTCTTTTAGGAAATAATAATCAAGTAAGACAAAAATTCTTTAGTTCAAATCTTTTTGGTTAAAAAAGAAAGAAAGAAAGCGGGGTCTTTGAGGAGTTAGACCCCGAGTTGAATGAGATATTGTGGCTGATTTTGTAATACTCTGCAGGATACGATACGAGGTTATATATATGGGGTATTTATCAAGTTTATTGTGATCTCGTTTTTGCCACAGCTCAGGAATATGAGCCTCTTTAATGACTTTAATTGATTTTGTTATGGTTTGATACAGTCTATGTTTTGGAGATATTTGATGTTATGTTTGGGAGATTCTTTTGGAGACAATCTTTTGACCGAGATACTTGGTTTATTTTTATTAAGTTATCTTTGAAGTTTAGTATTTTTCTCTGGATAATTATTTGAAATAATAAACTAGACTTGATGTGGAACTAGAAATTAATAATAAATTATACCACTCGCAATAAAACAAATCCTTATAAGATAGGGCTATATACAGGGTGTCAAACCTCAATGACTGTTTTTGGTCGGATGTTTATGAAGTATTCCAGATCTCCTCTAATCTAACTTAGAAAGGATATTTGGTTTATTTTGAAAACTAAAATTAAGAATCAACGAATAATGAAATAAAAGGAGATAAATATAGGGAATTGACTTCACCATAATCCTCGTACCAATGACAGATTATATTCACATAGGATTCTCATCATATGCATGATATGATGCGCATAATGATTGTCAATCACATGACGACATCAAAAAGAAAACACTTTCTTTAAAAGGTGATGATAACCCATCTTTAGTCGGTACGGATCGTCCACCTCAATCCGTCTTCCCTAGGTATGGCCTATAAAACCTCCTAATAAGTATACACATTATCAAGAAATGAGTATAACTCATCTTTGGTTGGCATGGACCATCTACCTACATTACACTAAGCTAAAATGTAGTACAGTCCATCTTTCCTAGGTATGGCTTATCTAATCACTTGATTTTTTGTCAAACAATACTATTGCTTAGCCATCATTCCCATAATCACAGAAAATGGGAATGTTGAGTTCATTTAAGACAAAAATAACTTTCTCATAGACAAGATAGAAATTTATCATAAATGATTTGATACAAAAGGTTTGTAATTCCATACGCTAAACAATCATCATACATATATTGAAAATCTCAAAAGTAATACAATCAAACCATGGACTTAGAAATGGTTACATCAACCCTATGAAGAGTTTAGTTACTCATGGACGAAATGAAATTCTATATTGATTTAGAGAAATCTATTCCTTAGACTTCGATTGAGCTGCTGAATGAATTCTTGATGAACTAAGAACCCTAATTCTTCTTTTGCCAATCAGAATTTCGACCATTTGGATCAGAAATTGAGTTCCCTTTTGAATCCCTCAAAATCACATCAAATCCCTTAGTTTTAGGGATTGAGTCTCCCACAATCCCTCATTGCATGGAAATGTAGTCAAAACTTCCATTTTAGGAATTTTAGAGGTGATCTCGCACTTGACCCGATCTTCTAGTGAATCATATCTCTCCAAATCTGGTACAGATCGAAAATCGGATTCTATGCTAACCGAGAGCGCTCAAGCTTCTCTTGTTGTGCGCTCGAGCTCTGTTTGGTCAGTTCTGCACTCAAGCTCCTCTGGTGGTGCGCTCGAGCCACTTGGTGTAGGGATGCGATCGAGCTCTATTGGTCAATGCTCAAGCCACTTTGCTCTCATCAGCATATTTTGAAATGTTTAAGCCCGAAATCCATAGTTTAACTTATACTTTTACTTTAGGACCTAAAAACACTAACAAACACAAAAACATGACAAAACATTATATTACAAAACAAACTAAGGGTTAACAAATGCGAGTTAAGGGGCTTGAATGCATAACATTCAAGCTTATCAAACCTCCAAATAACACCTAGAAGGGGAGTTGAATAAGTGTATGCCAAATAACGCGAAATTAAAAAATAAATAACCACACAAACATCACCAAATAATATGAAAGCGATAAAACACACAACACAACTATTTTGGTTACGAAGTAAAAACCTTTTGAAAAACTCTTTAAAAGTAAAACCACTCCGGGGCAGCCAAACCCATGAAATTAATGCACTATAGAAAAATGAGAAATTACAAGGTGTTCATACTTACAAAACCTTTGTGAGAGACACTCTTATACTAAACAAGTGACCCACTTGCCCGCTACTGCAGTAGTTTTTCAGAACCTCTAGAAAATTTCTTATATTTATCTCCTTTACCGAAATGTCTGATAGGCTTCAATTGTTGTTGATGAAAGGTTGTGGTTTACAACAAAGATTCTAAGAAAAAAGTAATTAAAAGCATAAAAACCTAAACTTTATCTCTTAGCACATGAAAGAAAAAACTAATTTTTCTTTGAAAATATTGCCCTTAATCCTTGTAAAATTCATGCTTTAAAAGCCCTTAAATAGACTTGAAAAAGAAACCCTAAACTCATAAAGTCGGCTACCCAAAAATTACAGTTCTGCCATTCTGCCCAAATTTTTCGTTTTCTTTTCACGGCCCGTTTTGACCCATAAAACTTTGGAATTAGAAAATTTTCATGAAATATCAAGTTGTAATTTTGAGTTAGCTTTCCAATGCCACTAAGTTTGCTTTAGTTAGAGTTCAGAGTCAAAAGTTATGATCATTTAAGTTCGACTAAGTCAATATTGACAACATATACAAACTTGAAAAAACATGTCTTAGATCAACTTTTTCACCGACTTAACCCTAGACTAAAACTTACAATCAAATATGTTTTGACACTAAATTTTCAACACTAAAAACCTAACAAACTCCCCATTTGGCAATTTGGTAACAAACCTAATTACAAAAAAAATACTCAAGTTCAAAACTAAAAACTTGAAACCCAACACAAACTTATGAAACCAAACTAGGCTTAGATGAAGTTCTGAGTCTAACCTATTCTCTGAAACATGAACAAACCATTAAACACATAGAGAGTTTAGAGTAATAAACTGTGGCGATCCGATTTCATCACACTTTTTTTTCTTAAATGAAACTAAATAGACACAGAGACTCATGTAAAGCCCACATCATCAACTCATAATCTGAGCATATCATATCAGAGTTAATAATATACACGCAGCGGAAATAAATACATAACATGTGAGAAAAACATCACTGGAGCTGACATAACTATTTATAACAGTTTTGTACAACAACTATACAACAAAATAATGGCTGACAAAAAGCCACATACGGCTTAATCAAAGTACATCATTCTGTTTCTACATATACGACAACATAATGTACACAAAAATTAGACTACTATAAGAGTCTATACAAAATATACTCAATGAGCATACGTCTCCCTCAAACGTGATATCTCAAGTAGGTAGCCACTGGATCTTCATCGAGATTTGTTGTACCTGCAACAACATCAACATTTATGCAATCATAGAAATCATTCATGATTACATAGGGAAATGACAGAAGAAATGGTGAATCAACAGTTCATAAAGAATGAAGACTTCCCCGAGGGTTTTCGCAATGAGCCAAACTTTTATTTAAGTAATCACTTACAATATCAGCCACTCAACTTCATAAAAATATTATTATTTCATTTATCAAACTCAGTGTAACTGATGAAGTAAATAACACATTCATAAAGCATTTTAAATCATTATATATATATAACTGTGAATGTATGCATATGCTCGAAAATACGTTTGGATACATATACATATAAACCATTTAATGTATATCTTATACATAATAAAAGTCCATAAAACATCATATGCAATCCAGCTATAAACGTATACATAAGTTCTTCCCCATTGAGAATCTTATGCATACCAATACATATAAATCATCAAGAACAATGCAATACATACTTTAATCTTCCACTTTCCTTTACTTACGTAATGTGTACAGCATGCTTAATGGACTCAACCCGAGCAAACTGCACACATCAGCCTCAGGGACATCTCCCTAGCCTCGCGCATAATGGGTCCAACCCTAGCACCTTTCATAACTTTCTTTACTTTCATCATAATGGGCCCAACCCTCTTCTTTAACTTTCATCTTATGGGTCCAACCCTCTTCTTTATCTCTTGAGTATTAGCACATGTTCATGCTCACACATCAATGCACATGCTCATGTCAATACACTTATAAATCTCAACAATCATGTCTCAACAACTTAAATTAAATTAATTATCATTCATCATAAGTTCAAAATCTCAAAGCAACAAAGTAATCCATAATCATAGTATCTCTTTCATATCTTAACACTTTTAAAATCACAACAACAATATCAATCATATCTCATCAAACATTTCATAAAACGTTGAAAGTATCAAGTAATAGTAAATCATCCTCAAACAACATATGGATGGCTCGACCTTTTCATAGCTTTAAACATTCTTTGAAAGCATTAAAATTATATTAGTTTTGTCAACGTGTTTAGTATCTTTAAAACATCTAAAATCATTTATAAAATCATTCAAAAACATAAAACGTAATTCATCCTCAGTGAGTAAAGATTACTCACCTCAATCCTTTGATACTTATTGGATACAAATACAACCTCTAAACCACAAGAAGTTTCAATATCACACTGCATGCAAATCTTAGACACCATCTATAACTCAAAATTTAATCAACAAGTACTTATAACTAGGGGTGTATAGTACCAGCTGCTCGAGATCGGCTCGTTTAATTTGGCTCGAGTTCGAGTTCGAGCTCGAGCTTCAGCAGATCTCAAAAACTTCGTTCGAACTCGACTCGCCGTTGGCTGTAAACCGATCAAGATAGAGCTCGAACTCGATCAACACGAGCGTGATTCCGAGCCAAATACTTAGCTCGAGCCATAATTCAATTTTTTTAAATTTCATTTAAAAAAATTTTAAAAGGGGGAAAAATACCTTTTACCCCCCCGCCATGTATCCACCCATTGGCACTTTAGCCCCCAATGTTTAAAAAGTGACATTCGACCCCCATAATCTTGACGACGTTTGCAAGCTAGACCCTCCGTCCACTTTTCTGTTATTTTTGACGGAACCCTAAACTTAAAAAAAAAAATGACGGTGGGGTGGCCGGGGTTCCGTCAAAAAAACAGAAAAGGGTGGACGGAGGGTCTAGTTTGCAAACGTCGTGAAGATCAGGGGGGTCGAATGTCACTTTTTAAACATTGGGGGCTAAAGTGCCAATGGGTGGATACATCAGGGGGGTAAAAGGTACTTTCCCCAATTTAAAAATAATGATAATACATAATAATTCGTTTTTTTGTAATTATCATTTAAAAACTAAGAGAAATAATAATATTTCGTTTTTTGTAATTTTCATTTAAAAAAATTTAAAAAAACAATCGATAATTAGTATTTTGTTTTTTGCAATTTTCGTTTAAAAACTATAAAAAAAATTGCAATTTTTTTGTTTAAAAACTATGAAAAAAAAATAATATTAACCAATTTTATTCCATTTTAATTGTTATTTAACTAAACAATAATTACTCTATTTATAATAAAATTAATCTGATGAATTTTAATCTGAAGCAACTTACCATCTACAAGTTACAAATCCAATTTAAACACAAATACAATAAAATTAGCCAATTAGGCTTCATTACAAATTAATATAAATACACTCAACTAAAATTACAAATACAATAAAATTCATCTTTACATTCAGCAACTTCTAACCCCATAAATAAAATCTGTAAACACACTAAAAAAAATTAGATTAGTTTTACTCCCTTGCATTTACACAAGTTCTATATTCTTGATAAAAATGTCAAGGGAGCTTTTATAATAACACAATTTAATGTGCTTAAAAAAATTAAATTGGAAACCAAACATTACCTCATGTCTATTCAGCAACTTCCAACATCATAAATAAAATCTGTAACACACTAAAAAAAATTAGATTAGTTTTAGTCTCTTACATTATTTACACAAGTTCTATACTCATGATAAAATGTCAAGGGAGCTTCTACAATAACACAATGTAATATGCTTGACAAAATTAAATTGGAAACCAAAAATTACCTCATGTCTTCATTTCTTCCCATCCTCATGTCTTCAACTAGATAATATTACACAAGTCATTCAACAAAATAATAGTTACAGAATTTGTATCAAAAATTCCAACACTTCAAAAGATATTGTATCTAGACAAATAGGAATATCACTTTGGCTCTGGCTAGATAATCTCTACATCTTTAGGCTCCTCCTAACATAAATAAAAATTGAATAAATAGTAAATTATAAAAACAAAGAAAAATAAAAAAAATGCATTCAACTAAATTAAAACTCACATAAGTCTTTCTCTTAAGCCCATAAATGCATCTCACCCAATCAGTTCCACATAACAGCATTTGAACCGTCTCATTTGACAATGAAGCTCGATGGGGATCAATAACCCTTGAACCAGCACTAAATGTAGACTCTGATGTCACAGTGGTAATAGGTGTTGACAAAATATCTTTGGCAAGTTTAGACAGAATTCGATACTTCAAAGTATTTGCTTTCCACCAATCCAATGCATTAAATTCTGAACCCTTGTTAGCAATATAAACAGCCTCTTCCAAATATATTTCTAAATCTGATTTAAGAGGTTAATGCACCGTATCAGCATTTCAAATGAAAGATTCATAAATTTCCATTCCACTCTGAGTATTTCCAGCAACAGCACTGATTGAACTCGCACCTGAAGAACATTCTTGAGCATGACTTAAAAGATTTTGGTCCACAAGATACGAATTGTGTTTATTTACATACACATCATATATCTGATTTAAAACCCTTTCAACATATTCAATATTCTTCACAGCGTCAGCGGGTTTGTAGATAACAGAAATGCAGAATCTTATCAACATCATTTTAAACCTTGGATCCAGAATTGCCGCAATTGACATCAACAAATTACATTCGCTCCAGTATTTATCAAACTTTGTCTTCATTTTTGTAGCCATAGATCGAATGTAATCATTTGAATTGACACATTTCTTGACTAAAACATCCTTCATTATCCAAACTTCTAGAAGAAATAAGTTGGCAGTTGAATAATCACTCCCACAAACAATCTTAGTAACCTATTAAAGACCGCCAAAAGTTCACAAATAGCCTCAACTTTAATCCAATCCTCATGGCTTGGCATCCATTTAAAATGCCCATCACTGTCCCCATAATGAGAAAATACTTCTTTAAATTCAACAGCAGTAGTCAACATTAAATATGTGATATTCCAGCGGGTTGTTACATCCAAAAACAATTTTTTAGATGACAATTGCAAGTTCTTCGCATGTTCACTGAATTTCAATAACCTCCCCTCAGATGCCACAATGTATTTAATCTCATTCTTGATTGAAGTAACAATAGGTTCTATCTGGCCCAGGCCATCTTGCACCATCAAATTAGTTATATGTGCACAACATCGCACATGAAACAATTTTCCCTCAACAAGCAACGCCTTTCTCATATTAAAAACCTCCCTTAAAAGCCTCAATGCTAAATCGTTTGTTGATGCGTTGTCCACCGTGATTGAACCAATTTTGTTATCGATGCCCCAGTCTCAAAAGCATTTGTGCAGTGCATAAGAAATAATACGTTCGTTGTGTGGAGGTGGAATATTACAAAAATTCAAAACACGCCTATTCAAATTCCAATCAGAATCAATAAAATGGCATGTCACTACCATGTAAGAAATTTGTTGGCATGATGTCCACATGTCAGTTGTAATATTAACTTTATGAATCCGACTTAATAAAGTTTTCAATTTCTTTTTCTTCGATTCATAAGTAGCAATACATAGATTTTTAGCAGTAGCTCGAGAAATTATTTCCCAATGCGGGGTGCAAGCCCTCATAAACTTGTTAAATACTACATGCTCCACAAGCATAAATGGATACTCATGATAAAGAATTATGTGAAATAGAAGTTCCCTAACCTTACTCTCATCATAGTTAAAATTAGAAATTGTGCTCACTCCATCAGCAACCTCACTTCCATCAACTAACAACACCTTTTGCTTTTTTTTCGACCCAATGTACTTAAAACAGCTTTCCAATTGCCTAGAAAATGTGGCTGTAGAACTTGATTTTAACTTAGTGAACTTCAACTTACACCACTGACACTCATTCTTAATTACACCTCCTACCTCAACCTCTGAAAAATGGTTCCACACAGCAGAAGTCCTTTTCCTAGGCTTTCTAGCATGTACATTCTCTTGAGTTTCTTCATTAGACACAGTATCTTGAACCCCAGCATATTGTTGAGAGCCCAAATTTTTATCCTCCTCAATTGTATCAAGCAAATGTACATCACCCTCCATATCTTCAAATTTTAATTTAAGTCACCTAATTAATTTGCAAATCTTATGACTACAATTTAATTTAATTTTAATTTATACACATAGAATTTGAGTTAATTTAAATTTATACACCTAACTATAATTGCAAAACTTTTGAATATGTATGAAAATGTATTAATTTAATTTAAACTTATACACCTAGAATTTAATATAATTTAAATGTATCCAACCTAATTAGATTTTATTAATTTAATTAAAATTTATACAACTAGAATTTAATCTAATTTAAATTTATATACCTAAATAACAGAATTTTAATCTAACAATTTAATTTTAACCTAACAATTTTAATCTTACTTAAATTTATACACCTAGTATTTAATCTAAACCACCAAATTGTATTTGAAAACCTTATTAAGAGAATTTTAATCTAATTTTAATCTAACATAATTTTAATCTAACAATTTAAATTTATATACCTAAATAACAGAAATCTAATCTAACACTTTTAATATAACAGAATTTTAATCTATCTTAAATTTATATACCTAGAATTTAATCTAACTTAGATTAAATAACTAATCTAACAATTTGTATATAACAGAATTTTAATCTAACAATTTAAATTTATACACCTAAATAACAGAATTTTAATCTAACTTAAATTTATATACCTAGAATTTAATCTAACTTAGATTAAATAACTAATCTAACAATTTGTATATAACAGAATTTTAATCTAACAATTTAAATTTATATACCTAAATAACAGAATTTTAATATAACAGAATTTTAATCTAATTTAAATTTATATACCTAGAATTTAATCTAACTTAGATTAAATAACTAATCTAACAATTTGTATATAACAGAATTTTAATCTAACAATTTAAATTTATATACCTAGAATTTAATCTAATCTAACAATTTTAATATAACAAAATTTTAATCTAACAGAATTTTAATCTAACTTAAATTTAATCTAACAGAACTTTAATCTAACTTAAATTTATATACCTAAATAACAGAATTTTAATATAACAGAATTTTAATCTAACAATTTTAATCTAACTTAAATTTAATCTAACAGAACTTTAATCTAACTTAAATTTATATACCTAAATAACAGAATTTTAATATAACAAAATTTTAATCTAACAATTTTAATCTAACTTTAAATTTATATACCTAGAATTTAATCTAATTTAAATTTATATACCTAAATGTATAAGACAGCATTACAACATATGAATTAAATGTAAAACAATTTTTCTAATCTAATAAATGTATCACAGATCATCACAATATTAACAAATTCTAATAATTAATCAGAGGATTCAAAACAATTTACTACTAGAATCTAATAAAAAATTCTAAAAATATATAGCAGAGCATTAATAATCTAATCTAATTAATATAATATGATAAATGATCTCGGAAAAAATAAATAAATGCATGGCAGAGCATTAATAATCTAATCTAATTAATATAATATAATAAATGATCTCGGAAAAAATAAATAAATGCATGGTAGACCATTAATAATCTAATCTAATTAATATAATCTAATAAAATGATCTCAAAAAAAAATAAATAAATGTATAGCAGAGCATTAATAATTTAACAATTATCATTATTTGATTAGAGGATTCAGAGCATAAAAAAATAATCTAATAAATTATATAATTAAAAAAGAAAACCTGAGAGTTAGATTCCATTCACGTTGATAACTTGAAGTCTTGGAGAATCAAAATTAGAAATGAGAGAGGCAACAGAGGTTGAATGGCAGTCCCCTGAAAAAAGAAATCGTAATTAATATTAGAACTTACAATTTGGAAAAAAAAAAAAAAAAGGAAGAAGCAAAACTACTTAGTGAAACAAAAGAAGATTAAATGTTAAGGATATAAGGTATTTGAAACATAACTAGTTTGTAACTTGTTCTTGCTCGAAGGTCAGAATTCTCTTCAGAAGAATGCTCTTGCTCTCACTTAAGAAATTACAAAATTAAGAGCAATAACATGTATAAATAATATAAGGGAATCGAAAATGAAGGAACAACCACATCAGGACACGCAAATGACGCAATGCCCACATTGCCCAGTACTCGAGTAACTTATCAGTCAGATCAGAAGAAATTTTTGCCATTAGTACGTGTGAGAGTAGAAAAAAAATCAAAGTATAGGATTTGGCGGCGAAATGAAAAAGCATATAGTTCGTATCCGACGATGGTTGATTTAAAAATCTAAAGGGATCCATTAGATCAAAGAATTGAATAGAATGGAAGGCTGGATTTTGAAGAAGAAGAAACGAGTAGTTAAGATTGAAAGAGCCGCATTAAAGCCTTAAAGAGAAACGAAAATTTTTCAACCTAGTCAGCAAATCAGCATTAAATGTTGGGGGAAAAATTTCAACTAATTTGATTAAGTTTCAGAATCAGCTCTTCGGGTTTGGAGAGATAAATCAATTCAAAAACAAAGAGGAAAGTTGTGAAAAAAGTTTTGTCAAAGTCTAAATTCAGAGTCTTTAAGGCTCTAACTCAAACAAACGTTAAGAAATAAGAACTGAGAGGATTTTTTGCTATGCGGAATAGGCTTGTAGAAGTAATTTTTAATCCAACGGTAACCGAAAATTCATGCTTCCATCCAACGGCCCAGATTAGCCAATAAAAAAGCAACAAACAAAAAAAATTGGAACGTTACCGTTTAGGCGTTTACTCGTTTAGAAATGTTTTTAAAAATATAATCCTATGTGGCCGCCCCACAGTAAGACCAAAGCAAATACATATCTATAGTTAATCCAAACTGTTAGTTGAAAACTTGGTTTTCTTGATTTAATGAAACTCGTTAGATAAGTGAGCTCAGGATATATTGTGAAACACCCAATCATAAGCCATGCGATATGCGTTAATCTAACTGTCTTCCACCAGATACATCCAACGGCCAAAAATAAGTCCCTCTTCATCCAACGGCCCACAGTCAGCATCGGAAAAAAAAAAAAAAAATTAATGCGCGTCAGTCTCGTTCCAAACGCGAGAAATTTAAAAATTTTAAAAAAAATTTTCAGTGTCCCCATTCCACATGAAGTCGCACGGGATGCATATCCCCAAAAAAATCCTCACCGTTACTTAAAAAAATACAAAAGATTATTTGGTTTTTGTGGTTTAGATCAGTGAGCTCACAATAAGAATTTGTATTGCAAAACACAGGAACACAGACCATTCTACACATGCGTTATATGTAACGCCCAAGCTCTTAGTTATAGATTATAAATCACTTTAAATAGGCATAGGTAAAAAGCTAATAAAAAAGTAAGAATGATGGACAAATGCAAAGAAAATAAGTTTTAGGAAAATATTTTGGTGGTTTTCACTTGAATTGATAGTTTTAGTTTTGACCCCGTCGGATTAAAATGATTATAACTTTTGACTCAAAACTCTGATTGAGGCAAACTTTATGTCATTGGAAAGCTAACTCCAAGACCTACGACTTTGTATTTCACAAAAATTTTCCAATTCCAACTTTTTGGAAGTCAAAACGAGCTGGCAGTGTCGACCGTCTGCAGCAGCGTCCGCAGGTCGTCCGGACGGTTGTTGTAATACCCCGGTCCCATATTGGGAAGAATAGAATAACCCACATAGAGTGGGTGATTTATAAAGAGAGTTATGAGTGTTGAGTCCCACATCGCCTAGTTACTAGGTGAAACTGGGCTTATTAAGTGATTCTAGGGAAACTCCAAAATTGACTAGTCCTTTTTGGGGTATAGCGCAGATGTTGGCTAGCGCTTTTCCCTGAGTCGTTACAAATGGTATCAGAGCCACCTAGTAACGCCAGGCCATGTGGTATTGAAACACTGCATGACGTGGGCCCTGACGAGGACGTTAGAGTTTAAGGGGGGAGTTTGTAATACCCCGGTCCCATATTGGGAAGAAGAGAAATAACCCACATAGAGTGGGTGATTTATAAAGAGAGTTATGAGTGTTGAGTCCACATCGCCTAGTTACTAGGTGAAACTGGGCTTTATAAGTGATTCTAGGGAAACTCCAAAATTGACTAGTCCTTTTGGGGTTATAGCGCAGATGTGGCTAGCGCTTTTCCCTGGGTCGTTACAGTTGTCGCCCAAATTGATCGTCCCCATCAGTGGTCCGGACGGTCCTTTGCTACAAATCAGGCAGTAGCGATCGTCCGCAGGTTGTCCGGACGGTCGCAATTCAAAATGCATCGTCCCCAGCAACGGTTCGGACGGTTCATGCTACTGTTCAGTCAGTAGCGGTCGTCCGCAGCACCGTTCGCAGTGTCGTCCGGACGGTCCATGCCACTATTCACTCAGTGGCGACCGTTCGCAGCACGGTCCGGACGGACCTTGTACACTGTCGTCCGGACGGTAAGAGTTGTCGTCTGGACGGTAACATTGTTCACCCTATTATATAAGGCTGAAACGCGATTTTTTTCGCCATTTCTGATTTTTCTTCTGTTTCTTCGCCATTTTCTCTCTTCTCTCTCATAGGGTTTATACCCAAACATTGGGTATTGATCTTAGAGAGCCCCCAAACACATTTCTAACCCCGGGAACATGATTCTTGGCGTTGGAAACCTTATTTCACCGATCGATTCGAGGTAAATTTCTTAAAACTCTAAACCCTCAATGCTTGGGCTATAATTTCGAATGTATAGCTTAGCATTGATCATTTTCTTAGGATTCTCATCGGTTTGCGCTCTCTTTTAATCGGATTGAAGTTCCGAAGCTCACAACTCCGGATTCTTCAAGGATTGAGGTAAATGTCCAAAACCCTAGATTTTTCCCTAGTTAATTTTTTGGGATTTTTATGATGTCTAACCCTAGTAATTCACTATGGGTTAGTCATATAGATGATTCTTGGCTATTGGGAACCCTAGAATTCTATGGGTTGTTTATGGCCACTTTGATGCTTGTGTATTCAAGTGTCCTAATTATTGGGTATGTGAGTTGAGCTAGAATGTGTTGAGTTTTTGATGTTGTAGCAATGTATTTCGCAGCGGGCATTGCTAGGGCATTCGGGAATTAAAAATCAACAAGCGGAAAAAAGAGTAAGTATTTATACTTACTGAGAGTGATACAAACCTTAAAGTATTTTTATGTTTTGTTTTTAAACGTTTAGCAGATGTTGTACTTGCTAAACAAAGCAAATGCTTTTATGAGATTTCGAAGAAACAATATAATGATTTAAAAGTCGAACCGATGATATCTTGTGACAATATGTGATTTTGTGATTTCGACTATCTTCTTGAGAATTTATGATGATTTGATGAGTGATTGATGATGAGTTTTGATGCTTTGTTGATGATTTATGATTATGGCGGATATAGATATATGTATATTGATATGTTGAGTTTTTGGTATTTGATTTGTTATTGATATTTGAGAAATGATATATGGCAAAAAGATTGATTTGATTAAGTTTCATGATGTCTTATTGAGCTTTGTATTGAGGAAAGAATAATGACAAATGTTGTTGATTGTTATCAAAGAGCATATGTATGATGAGCATAAAGTGGATATTGAGACCGTGCCACGGGGGTCCGTACTCGTGTGCTAGGCCACGAGGATTTGTACTCGTGTGTCAGGATTTTGAGACCGTGCCACGGGGGTCCGTACTCGTGTGCTAGGCCACAAGGACCTGTACTCGTGTGTCAGTGCATTGCATACCATGTTGTATTTATATGATGAATTGTGATGTGATTTATGTGGATTTTATCATAGACGTATTAGTATGCATATGGGGTTGTATGGGCGAGTCCATATGTATATTCTTACGGCTAGTTGCATGTGATGATTTATTGATTTTTCTTATAGACACATTAGTATGCTTACGAGTTCGCTACAGGCAAGAACCTCTGTGTACTCTTATGTCTAGCTGCATATGTGATTTACGTTTAATTGCTTGGACATGCTCATATGCTTGTGTTTTCACCCATAGGGGAAGAGATACTTGTATATGAGTGTAGTCAAGTTATATGGTATATTTATAACATAGTTGAGTGCGTATGTGTGCTAGTACAGGCGGGAGAATGGAACGTATATATATGTACCCAGCTATTATACTATTTTTGATGTTTTATGACCACATGTGTTTACTTCATCAGCTGCTTTATGTTTCAAAATAAAATGCCGTATTTGTAGTAGCTGTTATTGTAAACTCATGTAACTAACACTTCGGTTCTTTATGAAAACTCAGTGTACATTTATCCATTGAATCTGTTGACTCACTCATTTTCCTTTCCGCCTATGTAATCATGGATGATCTCTATGGTTACATAGATGTTGGTGCAGGTACTGAGAGTTTGGATGATGATCCCGTAACCTATTACTTCGGCTATTACGACTGATGTCGTGGGACTTGTACATTTTGTATAGACTCTTTATTTAGTCTATTCTTTTGATGTTGTGATGATGTATTCACAACTGTATTTTTGTATATATGGCTTGTGTCGCATGTGACACGTTTGTATAACCATTCTTTTGTATATTCACATGTAAAACTTTAATCATTAGTATTTTTATTGTCAGCTCTACAGGTGTTTTGATTACTCCCTTTGATTATAAATGCTTCCGCTCAGTTTATAGTTGATGTGATATATGACTCTGATGTATTAGGTATTCTCATGATACGTTGTGAGGTATAGGTATAGCAGGTGTTTTCTATCACCCTGTGGCGATAGATCCGGTTCATAATTACTGTATGTTTTCAAAAAAAAAAATTTAGCTACAGTGTAATTATGGATCGGGTCGTCACATTACAGCTGGCTTCCACCGTCTCAATCCAACGGCCAACATTGATTCCCTTTTGATCCAACGGTCCACACTGAGCATCAGAAAGAAAAAAATAAATAAATTTAATGCGCGTCAGTCCTCGTTCCTAACGCGAGAATTTTAAAAGTTTTTTAAAAAATTTCCATTGTCCCCATTCCACGTGAAACCGCACGGGATGCATATCCCCAAAAAAATCCTGACCGTTGCTTAAAAAAATACAAAAGATTATTTGGTTTTTGTGGTTTAGATCAGTGAACTTACAATAAGAATTTATATTGCAAAACACACAAACCATCGTCCGCATGCGTTACAGCTGACTTCCACCGTCTCAATCCAACGGCCAACATTGATTCCCTCTTGATCCAACGGTCCACACTGAGCATCGGAAAGAAAAAAAAATTAATTCGCATCAGTCCTCGTTCCTAACGCGAGAATTTTAAAAATTTTAAAAAAAATTTCCAGTGTCCCAATTCCACGGGATGCAGATCCCC